>BQNB010011004.1:0-82513 GCA_026074375.1 Tanacetum coccineum
TGTTTATCTCAGGTAATTGAGCAAGTTGCGGTACGGAGTGGCATGGACTCGAAGATGGCTGAACTGTTATCATTCAAACTTAATGTTTTAGATTTTGGGACCCTCATTTTGTAAAAACTCTGATTATAATGAATGATAACTAAATTTTTCCAACAATGTCTCTTTTAAAGTTGTTTTCTATGATTATGATTGTTGTATCCATGAAGTAATACCCCAGATTAGCTTCCGCTGCTATATTGTAAAAATGGGGGTGTTACATTATACTTTTACCCGTGTGTTTCCATATAATTGTCTGCTATTTTCAGTCTTATAAATTTAAAGCTTTTGAAACACATCAAAGTTTTTGGCGCCGTTGCCGGGGAATTGTTTAAGTTGTTATAGTTTGTTGCTTATTTATGGTGCTATTTTGTTTAAAAAAATTTCAAACCCGCCGTACCGTTTTTTGGCAAACGGAAACCAAAAAATCGTTTTTCTTCAGGAAGTACGCCGCACATTATATTTGTGCGCTGGTTTTCCTGTAAACCCAGAAAGTACGCCGCACTTTAACCAAGTGCGCCGCACTTTCTGCAGATTTTTCACAAACAGAATTTTGTTTCAAAAACCAAAACCAAACCCCCCCAATCTACTAGTTTATCTGATTATATGCCTTGTGTATTTGTAATTATCTAGTTTAACATAATATTCGGAAAAAAAACACAAATTTCCAAAAAAACCGGCGCACTTTTCCTAAAGTACGCCGCACCTATCCAAAATAAAAATCTTTTATTTATTTATCCTTATTTGCTATATATAATTAAATTAAAATATATCTATCTATATATATAAATCTGTAAAAATAAAAAAAATAAAAAAATATATGAAAATAATTTATTTTATTTTGAATATTATCCTATTAGCCTTAATTATATATTTATATAAATGTCTTTTTGCAAAATGCTTAAAGTATGTATAAATCCCTTATCTTTCGGAAAACAACTAGTAAGTCTAATATATAAATTAAATAAAAATTTAATAAAAAGGTCTTGTAAATTTAAAATTATTCAAACAGAATCCATTCAGATCAAATCACACAAATCTTCCACCGAACATCCTATCGTTAATGACTTTGTCATTATAAATATACCTGAAGAGGATGTTGAACCCAAACAAATAATTTTGACCCTGATGATCAGCCCATGTGGGAAAGTGCTAAGACTATAGCACCGACTCCTAATTCTGCCATTATTCAACTCGATGTTGATGACAACTTTGTTATCAATAGTACTCACTTGAAAATGATTCGGGAGAATAAATTCGATGGTTATATGCGGGCCGATCCGCATGACCACATCCGTGAATTTCTCGCAATCTGCAACATGTTCAAATACGGTGAAACTCAGAGTGAAGCTGTTAAGCTTTTGATGTTTCCTTTTTCCTTGTGCGATGAAGCTAAAACCTGGTTTAACAAACTTAATGAAGAGTCTATAACAACGTGGGAACAAATGAGAAAAGCTTTTATAAACAGATTCTTTCCACCTTCGTTATTTAACCTTCTTTTACTTGAAATCAGAAATTTCTCTCAACTCTTATGTGAAAATCTAACCGACGCTTGGTTACGACTGAAGAGCATGCTTCGAAAATGCCATGGGCACGGTCTGACCAAAGGAGCTATTATTCAAATATTCTATCACGGTTTAGACGAACCCACTCAAGGAATCCTGGACATAACTGCTGGAGGAATCTTCCTCTACGAAACTCCAAATCAAGCTTTTGAATTTCTTGATGACAAAGTCCTTTTCGAACATGATTGGCCCATTAAATCTAAAAATGAACATCATCAAAAATCTGTTGCTTTTGCCGATAGAAGTAATAGTAATAAGGATATTTATCAGTTAAGGAAAAAATTGAAGGCTATGGATTCTCAAATTATAATCTTAAATGAAGAATTGCAAGATATACGTAAGAAATACAATGAGCTTAGAAAGGGAAACACTTCGAAAAACAACATGAACGATGACACGCCGATGTGTGAACGTCATGAAGCCAATTACATCCAATCTGATGATTATCAAAACCGAAATTCTTTTGATTTATTTTCTCACCAATCCCTTCATGATCCTAATGATCCCGAGAAATCGCTCACAGAATTAAACAATGATGTGAAAAATGATCTCGAAGATTTCAAAAGACGTATCTGTAGCATGAGGACTGTTCAATGGAAATTTTTTACCAGAGACGATGGTAAAACCACCGGTGTTTTAGCTAACGAAAAGTCTAAACCCATCAACCAAGAACCTCAGCCTCAAACAGATTTCAAAAAATTAATGACTAAATTCTTGGATGATCAAAGAGTTTCAAATATATTTATCAAGAACAATCTTAATGATATGATTCTAAAGATAAAGCAAAATGAAAAGGATTTCCAAACTAAAATTAAAAAGATGGAAAAAAAATTAGATGAGTGGTCGAAGTCTCAAAACGTATCTTCAGAACAAACCGATAGGACTGACCCTCCTCCTCCTCCTCAAGCTCACACCGAGCAAGTGAATGCCGTATTCACCGGGAGTGGAAAGTCTGATGATTCTTCAAAAATTCAAACACTACCTTCTATCATCGTTAACAATAAAATCAAAAAAGATAAACCTATTAAGACATCGAAAAAGGGCTATCACGTGGTAAAAACAAAAGAATATCCATTCCATGAGTATATACCAAAAATACCATACCCTCAAGCTTTAAGAGTGGATCATTCCCACTTGAACCGTATCATTAAGGAATCTTAAATCGAGTTAAGTATAGTAATAATAATAATAGTAGTAATAGTAAATAATAATAAACCTATAAAAAACTAAAACTAATATAAAAATATATATAAAACAAAAACTTTGCGGTCTTTAAGTATGTCACGCATTCGGCCGGTGTGTCGCGTATCTCGATTTCTGCATCCAAAAAGAAATTTATCGAACGTTGTGGGTGTGTTCGCTGGAAACCCTCACGAGACTATAACTCATCCACTCGGGCCACCGAGGGGTTTAAAGGCTTGTTGCATGCGCTAAATGCAACTGTGGTGCCTACGAAAGTGCGCTTTTGTATTTAATGTTTTTCTTGTAGTTGTGTTTATTATGCAGATTAAATAAAACAAGTGGAGCTTGGATTGGTGGTTGGCATTTTACACTTGGAAACTTATATAATTGGAGTATTATATTACATGTGGTAGAATACACATGCTTGGCGCTTTGTTTCGCGCCATATCCTTCATAATTCAGCCAAGCACTTATGAGCCCCAGAAAGTTTCAATTTTACGCATAATGCTCTACTTAAGTGTGGAGGAGCTCTCGCTCCTCATAAAAAAAGAACATAATGGAATCATTCAAGGATAGATCCAACGTAGCTATATCTCTCTATGCCCCGGAAAGTACCGTTTTCCCTTAATTTTCCCTATTTTTTATATTTATCAGTTCTCACATTAAGGGTAATGTTCAACTTAAGTGTGGAGGGGTAGCAAATAGGAAAAATTAATCATGTACCTTAATGTTTGCCCTGTAGAAATTTTCAAACTTTCAACTGATATTTTCTAAAAAATTTAAAATTTTAAAAATTTATATATTACTTTCCTTGCAAAATTAAAAATGCATACGCTTAGTAAGGCAAATCCAATCGGATTGACATTTTAACAAGCACAAAATCAACCCACTAAAATTGTAAGGTTCGCCTCTTGATCTTAAGGAATTCGGGTATCCATCTTTGAAACCTAAAATAATTTTTGCCTTTAGCTTGTTCGAGTTAGGGTTGAATGCAGTCATATGTGTCTATTCTGTCATTACGGATGTGTACGTATGGTCTTTGTCGACTTTTCTGGAACATTAGTATTGGTATAAAGTTATATGAGTGGGCTGGTAATTTAGTAGCTCCAGAACTTGTGCTTGATCATCATTTACTAGACCGCAGTAAGGTTAATTTATAGACAAAGTTGTATGATAAGAGGTGAAATAAATCCCTACGCAATCATGTATCTGCAGCACTCGCTTTTAGTGTTGCGATCCCTAATGTATCCCAAGAGCAAGAAAAATATGCTCAATGAAGAAGAAGTTTTGTGCCAGCCTTAGTTATCGCAGTATCTAGAATGAAAAAAAAATTATAAAAAAAAGAAAAGAAAATAAAAGTTCAAAGTATAAGGCAAAGTTCTGGCACGTAGAATCAAGTATCTGCTACTCACCCTCATCAATATCGCGTTTTGCCTCTTTAAGATTTTTGTCTAGGTGCTCACGCCGCAACGAGCATGTTTATGTGTCTAGTACAAGCATATAGTAGCGACCTAGATTATGTCTGTGCAATTGAGTGACTTTACAAATATAAAACCCTATATGAGTGACTCGTGTGAATTAAAAAACAAACACTTTCCCTATGTGAGGTGCGCTGTTATATGTTTATGCCTAAAAAGTTATAAAATTAATAAACACTTGTTAATGATAAAATGATTTTTTCTCCACGTCACGATAAATGATCTTGTTTTTTCGCTTTAATTGCTTGAGGGCAAGCAATAGCTAAGTGTGGAGGGATTTGATAACGCCTAAATTATACATGTTTTCGTCGACGTTATTTGCATTTATTTGATCATTTCTCGTGAACTTTCGATACTTAATCAAGTATATTTGCTATTATATGTTCTAGGTATGTGTCGTGGAAGAATACTAAAGATTACATGAAGATTTGAAGCTTAAACGAAGAAATAACTCAAGATAAAGATCTCCCAACACCTGTCCACTGTTTTGATCATAACTCGGTCATACGAACTCAGAATGAGTTGATTCAAGCGGCCACGAAAAGAGAATTAAATTATCTACAAGTTAGAAAAACATTCACAAGCTGAAATATTACTAAAGCAGCCGGTTTTACAAATGAGTACAACATACTTTAGGGAAATGCAATTAATTCGTGAATCTGGACCTTAATCCATCCACATACATTCCTAACTTGGTCCCCAAGTAATCTCTAGCCTATAAATACCCTTCTTTGGTGCTTGGGACGAAATATCTCCTATCATATCATCACATATACAATTTACAAGAGATAGATCCAAGAAACTGAAGAAGTACGCCACACTTATTACAAGTGCGCCGCACTTCTGATCAAGTTTCCAAAACAGCCGCATATTATTGTAAGTGCGCCGCACTTTCATTCAAACTTCCCAAAGAAACGGTTAAGTCCTAATAAATGCTGAGTGCATTAACTCCCTAAGTCCGCCACACTTTTTCTCAAGTGCGCCGCACTTCTACCCGAAATTAGCCTATAAATAGAGAAGGATTTCTCTCATTTTATACACACCTCCACAACACTTCTAAAACAACTCTCTCATCATTCCACTACGAATTTCAAGGGTGGTGACAACACCTTAAGGGTTGGGGTCGATTGGAAGCAATAGCTTGGGTTTTAGAATAGTTTTCATTCGGGAAAACTAATTGTCGAATCGTTGATCTTGTAATCATTTGGTATAATTTCTACAACTCTTTTAATATGAAGTTTTTTGGAATTTTTATGATTGTTATGATCTTCATCTCTTTGATTATGGAGTAGTATGTTTATGTTTGTTTGGGCAATATGTGATCTTTGATATGTAGCGTTTGGATATGTGTTTATTGAATTGGTAAAACATATTTTATATAAGAAAATAGGCCGAAAGGGTTCTTTTATATATGTGTTTAATCATTCCACTTAATATATTGGTTATAATAACTTATAAAGGCTGAAAGGATTTGTTGTTATTAATCGATACACTAGTTATATTTAAAGGCCGAAAGGATTTATAACATGTGATAACTCTATTTTCTAAACTTATAAACACTATTCCAAACACATCATTATCTAAGTGATCATTGCCTAAATAAACATACCTTAATCATTTGATTGAATCATCTTTTAATTGCTTTCGTTATAATATCCGATATATGCTCGTCTTGGTTAATTTGATCCGTGACAATCTTATTAACCTTAGCATCTTAATTATAAACTGTGAAAACTTCAATTCCCGTGGAACGACCTGGTCTTACCTAAAAAGATTATACTGCATACGTGGGTTATACTTTTACCCGTGTGTTTCCATATAATTGTCCGGTATTTTCAGTCTTATAAATTTAAAGCTTTTGAAACAAATCAAGGTGCAACACTTAGGACTAAGTCGATTTGGAATTCAACTTGTCGTGTAACACCCCCAAAATGGGTCGCAGTGGAATATGTGTCTGAGAGTGTTACTTCATAGATCAACAGTACAAGATATGAGAACGACCTCTATATGAGTCGTTTAAAATGATACATTGGATTAAATAAACTTGTTTGTTACAAAAGCTCGAAGCTTAAATTGTTCATCCGAGAAAATATAAAGATTTTAACACATAACAGAATAATCCTAAAATGTAATGCATTTAAATCTCCATGCGAAGTGGTTTCCAAAATGTTGACCCCCAATGTATCTTTGTTCTTGTACCTTATTGACCTGAGAAAAACATGCTTTAAAACGTCAACATAAAGTTGGTGAATTCACAGGTTTAATAAATGTATAAAGTAGGACCGCAAGATTTCTAAAAGTGATAAGTAACGAATACAATATCATAAAAGTAATTACGAAGTGCACTAAGCTCATGACACCGAAGCTCAACATCTATGTATGCAATTTAATGCAATGGAGGGCCCGTGTAGATGCTCAACCCACAACATCCAAATTGTTCCGACATGTATACATTCGTGTTTCGGACCTCCAAAACTAGTGAGAGCTACTCACCCGAACGGGGATGTCAATCCCAAATAGATCTATTCATAACATTCGCGCTCGCTAACTAGCAATTGACAGTTCATGATAGTGGGCAATAGTGGGTTTAGCTACTTAGGCCAACTCGTAACTTGTTTAAAAGAGTACTTGCGTCCAAACGTAAAACAATGCATTTTCTCAACCCAAAGTTGTAAAACAATATAATTGTATAAAAGCGAGGCTATGAACTCACCGTAAGTGAATGGTTTGATTATCTAAATCAAATAAGTAAATCGTCTCGGCAATCCGAATGCAACCTAATTAATTGTAGGCCGTATGAGTATAATGTATTTTATGTAAATAAAACATCACATGTTATATAGTTACACCACCACCTAATAGTTTTTGATTAAATTATAAAAGTTGAAATAATAATTAAAGTGTACTTTGTTAAATAAAAGTAATTGCATTTGAATCCATAAAGAAAGTATTGCTTTTGTATTATTTAAAATATGATTTAATATATTTATTAATTATATATTGTTATTATATAATTAATTTGATTGTTTTATAAAATAATGTTTAAAAGTAAAAATAGTGCACGCGATTTTAAAAACCTTATATCTTCATCGTTTTAACTCTGTTTTATATGTTTCTTACGTTCACGACTTCGTATTAAGAAAATCTATCAAAATATTTTATTTAAAAGAATTAACCCTCTGATGAATAGTAATATTTACTATTCATAACAGTTTATAAAAACCATTTTTATGTAATTAGTTATATATAACTTATAAAATACATAACTTGTTCATTTTAATTCTGTTTCTCGACTTTCTTATGTCCTTGGATTCCTTATGAAGAGTACTATGTTTATAAAATATTTATTTTTATATATCAGATCTGTAACAGTAGGTATTTGTATAAAATAACTTTTATAAAATTACTTTTATACGTTTAATTCACGTAAACTTGCAAATGTCATATCTTCTTCGTTATAAATCCGTTTTTCAAGTTCCTTACATGCCTACGATCCTTGTAATATGTACTATTTTAATAAAATATAAAATTTATAAGTTAAAAGTTGAATTCAAACAGTAGGTTATAGAATTAATTAGGGTCTTGTGATTATTAAAACAAGTTTTATGATTCCTTTTATTTAGAAACTTTGCACTATTCTTTCACCAAGTGTTATACCATATTTCTCACATATATTAAGTCTTATAAATGTCCACAATACTTGTACAAATGAAATCCATGTCCTCGTGATATTTTTATACATAAACTTGTAAATAAACCTTCAACACATTTTAATTTGTAAACTATCTATATAATTTATTTAACACTTATACCAAGCATGTACTTTTATTTCAAGTATTACTTCACCATGTGCATAAGTGAATTCAAATTATATAAGCCTCAAAATACTTCATATATCACAAAAATGAATCTAGGTGGTGTTTAACATATATAACAAGTATGTACACATAAGATAATGAATGAATGGAAATGAAATACTTAAATTAGACCTTATAGGAGAGATGTGGAATGATGAACACAAGATAAAAACCCTAGCCAAGCTTCCAAATCCAAAACCCTAATCAAGAAAACCCTAAATATGTTTTCTTGATTAATCCTTGTTAAACCCAAATCCAAGCTTGTAATAACCTTGAGTAACCTTAGATGATCTTAGAATGAACACTAGAATACTTGGAATGCTTTAGAAAATCAAAGAATATGAAACCCTAGTGTTTTTTGAGTATGTCGTGGGTTTTGGCTTATTATAGAGAGAGTTTTTGCTTGAAATTTGTTTAATGAGTGAGAGTGTATGATAATGAATATGGGACTTGCCTTTTGTAGATCATAGAATAGTCAAAACAACCTTAAACTAAAACCTTGGACTTAAAGTGGTTTAGGGTACATGAGAAAGAGCTATCCTCCTCCCCATGCACCATGGACTGCCAAGATGTGATCTAGGGTACACATGATGAGACAATTACTAGATATATGTGATCAATGGTACTTGTGGTGTAAGGTTTTGACTAGGTAATATCCATACTAGTGGGTTTAAGATTTTATTAAGTGTGATAATGCATGTATCCGGCCTATAGCTTATTTTTGTGAGGAAATGAGTTAATTTTTAGGTATTGTGTATAATAGTGGGTATTTGTTTGAGTATAGATGGGTATTGGTGTTTCTGGGTATGCCTAAATGTAATTTATTGCGGAACGTAAGCATTTTACGCAACCAATAAAAATAAATTATGAAAAGTTATAATTTATACTCTTAATAATCATATAACACTTGCTTGACGTAAACTTTTATTTGTTTGGTGCCCGTTTACGTTGAATGTTGAATTTTAGTTTACGCGATTTAACTATAAGATATTAATTAAAAGCGAACGCGTAAAACTCTAAAAATAATTAATGATAATAATTGAGTTGGGAAATAACCTGAAAATGAGAAATATTACAGTCTCCACCCGTTAGAAGAGCCTTGTCCTCAAGGCACAAGTTGCCACACTTGACGAAGGTACGGGTTTAGTGAAAAGATGCGGATACTTCTTTTGGAACTGATCTTCACGTTCCCAGGTGAACTCAGGACCTCTCTTGGAGTTTCATCAAACTTTGATGATGGGGATACGGCTTTGTTTTAACCACTTGACATCACGATCCATAATTTCTACTGGTTCTTCAACGAAGCGGAGTTTATCATCATCGTGTATTTCATCTAAAGGAACTGCCAATGGTTCGTCGGATAAACACTTCTATAGATTGGATACATGAAACGTGCTATGAACCCTGCTTAACTATTGAGGAAGTTCGAGTCTATAAGCAACGGTTCCCACTTTGTCTAACACCTTAAAAGGTCCAATATATCTCGGGTTTAACTTCCCCCGTTTGCCAAAATGTACGACCCATTTCCAAGGTGAAACCTTTTACATAACTCGGTCACCAACTTGAAATTCTAAAGGCTTACACCTCACATTGGCGTAACTCTTTTGGCGATCCCGAGCATCTTGGATTCTTTGCTTGATTTGGACAATCTTCTCGGTTGTCTCATGAATGAGTTCTGGACCGGTGAGCTGAGCGTCTCCGATCTCGGCCCAATAAACAGGTGATCGACATTTTCGGCCATAAAGTGCCTCGAATGGGGCAGCTTTAATACTAGTAAGATAACTATTGTTGTACGAAAATTCGATCAGCGGTAAGTGTCTTTCCCAACCATTCCCAAAGTCTATCACGCAAGCGCGTAACATGTCTTCAAGAGTTTGAATGGTTCTTTCGCTTTGCCCATCAGTCTCTAGATGGTATGCCGTACTCATATCCAACTGAGTGCCCATAGCCTTCTGAAATAACCTCCAAAAATTTGACGCAAACCTAGGATCACGATCATAATTGATTGAGACTGGTATCCCATGTCTCGTGACTACTTCCTTCAAGTACAATCTTGCTAGTTTGTCCATAGGGTCAGTTTCCCTCATCGGTAAAAAGTGTGCAGACTTGGTGAGTTGGTCTACAATTACCCATATGGTATCGTTACCACTTTGCGTCTTTGGGAGTTTGGTGACAAAATCCATGGTGATATTGTCCCACTTTCATTGATGAATTTCTTGTTGTACCAATAAGCCAGATGGTTTGGATAAGCAATCCCAAACACTCTCAAAACTGATGATCTGCTTGATCATCAAGTAATAAGCAGTACATGGTACTAATAAGAAATCCCAAACACTTCCTAACTTGATTTATGGATTTTCTGATTTGATATGGTATGTTTTTAATTGCAAATAAGATCAAATAAAAACTGAAATAGTATTCAATCTAAAAGTTTTAGATCACAGATTTTAAGTTGCTGTCTTTGTTTTTAACGCTTTTCCAACGATCAAGATACAACTCTGTATGCTGAGTTGAACCAAATGGTAACTATGATCATCACTTGGCAACAATTGATACAACATATAAGCAGTCTATAGTACGACCCATTTTGGGGGTGTTACAGATTGGTATCTAGAGCCATGGTTATAAAGAACCAGGTCAAATGTTTTTACTTGGACTATAACCATTTTCAAACATTGCATCATACAAAAGTTTTTCATGGGACATGCATATACTATTAAGTTGCATTAGTTGGTTAGACTAGATGCTTTCATGATCTATATACGTGTTTATGTTATTATACTACGTATATACTATATCGGTCTTACATAATATACTTATATAAGTTTATTTTGTTGTTTCTGCAGTCAAGTCTTCTGCATCATCCGCTGTCACCTACACATCTGTCTATACTGATTTCAAGTCAGGGAGAATCTTTTGGGGAGCTGATGAGTGCATGCATCTGATGATCTGCTTGATCATCAAGTAATAAGCAATACATGGTACTAATAAGCAATCCCAAACACTTCCTAACTTGATTTATGGATTTTCTGATTTGATATGGTATGTTTTTAATTGCAAATAATATCAAATAAAAACTAAAATAGTAGTCAATCTAAAAGTTTTAGATCACAAATTTTAAGTTATCTTCATTTTTAACATGTTTCTAACGATCAAGATACAACTCTATAATATGCCGAGTTATTGGTCCCTCACCAAGAACCAAATGGTAACTATGATCATCACTTGGCAACAATTGATACAACATATAAGCAGTCTATAGTGCGACCCATTTTAAGGGTGTTACAGATTGGTATCTAGAGCTATGGTTATAGAGAACCAGGTCAAATATTTTTACTTGGACTATAACCATTTTCAAACATTGCATCATTCAAAAGTTTTTCATGGGACATGCATATACTATTAAGTTGCATTAGTTGGTTAGACTAGATGCTTTCATGATCTATATACGTGTTTATATTATTAAACTACGTATATACTATATCGGTCTTACATAATATACTTATATAAGTTTATTTTGTTGTTTCTGCAGTCATGTCTTCTGCATCATCCGCTGTCACCTACACATCTGTCTACACTGATTTCGAGCCAGGGAGAATCTTTTGGGGAGCTGATGAGGAGCTATATGATGGAGGTTCTCCACGAGTCATCGTATACGGATACAATGGACTCCCTAGGAAGAAATAAAGCCGAAGAATCCTACACGCAACCTAAATAAATGATGCGTCTTAGGTAAATGAAAGATAATCGAAACTTGTACGTCACGCTTTCAAGAGAAAAGACATCCATGTGTGTTTGTGCTTTAGTTTGTTTAATAAAGTATGACTAAATAAAATTACAAAGTTTTTCGTTAAGTCTTGCCGTTTATCCAAAAATTACTACTTTTAGAAAGTTTCTATTTTAGGAAAGTTTTTAGTTTCAAGACGTTAATACCGTCCCCTATATTTGTTAAGTTTTCATATTTTCGAAATGCGCTAACTAACCATAATCGCTTAACTTCCATGTCCGATCCGCTAAGTTTTACCAAACTTACTATTTTTAGTAACTTTATCGCTTTTCTTAAAATATGTTAATGACGTCTTCAAATGATGTTAATCTATATATATGTGTTACTATATGTTTCGCTAGAGTTTAGAAAGTCCAAAAATGTTCGAAAACCCCTTTTACTATTCACATCAGCACACTATTCATTTCGTTTTGCAGAAAAAATGTTTCAAGTTTCATTTGGCTATAACTTGGCCGTTTTAAGTCCGATTTTAAAGTGCGATATGTGAAAAACTATCTATTTGAAACAAGCTCTTCAAAAACTACTTTTACGCCTAATGAAAATATTTTTAGGTCACTCAAAACCTCAAAACAATTTCGGGACATCAAGCACTTTTTGTCAAAACGCAACCAAAATCCATCCAAACTTCACAATAGTACCTAGTCTAGCCTAATCTCCGTTCACAACTAATCCACAACAAAACCACACATAAATCTAACCTAATCCCTTCATTTCTATTGTTACAACACACTTTTCAACTTATCTCACCATAACTTATAAAACAACAAACATAATACTTCCATTTTTATAAAATTTGTCAAGATATTTTGTCATTTCTTTTTAGAAAAGTAACACAAACACATGGACTCTTAAACTTGAATAATATTCATAAGAATAAAAGAAATGAAACAAGAGATGACCAAGAAATACTTACAAGGATGAAGAAACAAGTAGAGAATCACAAGATCTATACCCAAAATGGCTAGATCTATAAAACCCACTTATAAAATTAGAAACCCTAATTTTATAATCTTGAGAAACCCTTGAAAATCAACCAACCAATACTTGTATCTACCTTAGAAACCCTTGGAAATGAACTTAGAATGTTTGGATCTTGAATGAAATCAAAAGTTATGGATGTGTTTGTGGGTGTGTTTGTTGCCGAGACCCAAAGGGAAGAAAGAAAGAGAGACAAAATTTTTGTAAGGCTATGTGTGAATGAAATGACCTAAACTTGTTATAGTGGGGTTTATATAGGAAGAGACATTAAGGTTTTTGGGTTAAGATGTGCCCCCATGTGACCAACATATACCAAAGGGGTGTGTCTTTGTGGTTTCGGCCGAACTAGCCCCAAGGACCCAAATAGGTTCAAATTTTGCATCATGGTTCATTATGGATGAATAAGTTGGTCATGTTGAGGTCAAATGAAGTCAAAGTATGTGCAAGAAGTCACATGTGAAGTTCAAACTAGTGAAGAGTGCATGAGGGTGACTCCCTCATAAGTCACTATCTTATGCTTACAAGATCACATGCATTGAATATCCAAAAGATGCTTCATGAATTAATTTAAGATGCATGGTAATGTTGTTGGGGTTTTAGACGTCCAACATGTCAAACAAAGGGCGGTGAACAAAATTTTTAACATTACAAAGCTTGACGGATGATAACTCAAGTTTACACGAAAAGTTTGTGGGTTTTCGGGGTTCCGTTTGGTCAAAAATATGAAAAATGCAATTTAAAAGATAAAACCCTAAAATTAATATCGAAAGTGATTAAAAATCACGAAACACTTAGAAAAGTTAAAATATCTCATATAAGGCCTAAATTTATTAATAACCGATGTCGGGACGCGCCCGATGATGTTTTTCAGATTTACGCGGTTTAACTTCCCAGTAAACTGTCAGATTCAAACGTAACATGTAAAAGTCAAAGATAATAATAGGAAAGGTTTAAAATGTTGACTTGAAATTTACGAGTTGTGACACAAAAACAGTCCTGAATGTGATGGAAAGTATACGGAGTAAGTTCTTTAATGGTATTGATGGTGGCGATAAGAAGATTACATGGATTAAGTGGACAAAAGTCTTAGCTGCGAAAAAGAATGGTGGTCTCGGAGTATCGAGTTTTTATGCTTTAAACAGGGCTTTATTATTCAGGTGGGTGTGGCGGTTTATTTCTCAGGAGGATTCCCTCTGGTTTCGGCTGGTTCATGCAATCCATGGCAACAATATTAATCGTATTCAGGCTGCCAACGTTTCTCCGTGGGTTTCCATTTTACGTGAGGTGCATTCTTTGAAAGCTCGAGGTATTGATTTGGTATCCCACTGTAAAAAACGTGTGGGTGATGGTTTAAATACTTGTTTTTGGGAAGATACTTGGATGGGTGACCAACCTTTCAAATTGATGTTTTCGCGTATTTATGCTCTTGAGTCCAATAAATTGTGCATGGTGGCTGAAAAGTGTCATCCTAATGCTCTTGATCAAATGTTTCGTCAAAGTATACGGGGTGATGTTGAATCACAACAATATACGCAGCTTCATGATTTGATCGGGGCATTGATTTTATCTAACACGACGGACCGCTGGGTTTGGGATCTAAATGGGAGTGGTGATTTTATGGTAAAGGATGTTCGTTCTATGATAGATGATTTTATGTTACCAAAGGAGCCTGATGTTACTCGTTGGATTAAGTGTATTCCGATTAAACTGAATGTGTTTGCGTGGAAAGTTCGACATGATAGATTGGAAACAAAGAGTAATCTTATTCTTCGAGGTATCTCTTTAGATTCTCCTACGTGTCTAGTTTGTAGTCTCACAAATAAAGATGTTTCACATATTCTATTCTGCTGTGATCTTGCTTCTCTTGTGTCAAGACGGGTATGTCGTTGGGGGAATTTAGATTGGCAGCAGGTCAGCTCGTATACGGAATGGTTATCGTGGCTGAAGTCGATTCGGATGGGAGCTAAGCTTAAAAGCATTTTAGAGGGGGTGTTCTACATTTCATGGTGGCATGTTTGGAATTTCAGAAACCAGTTGATTTTTGCGGATATAAAACCGAGACGTATAGTTATTTTCGATGACATCGTGGCTCGTTCTTTTACTTGGTGTTCGTCTAGATATAATAAGAAGTTTAGTTGGGAGAATTGGATTTAACATCCTAATTTTATTTCTTTGTAATTTTCCTTTAGCGTCTTGCTAGAGTGTAGTTTTTAATAAAAGTTTGCCGTTAAAAAAAAGTAAAATATGTTGACAACGGCTTAATGCCTGGCTTCTTTTTGACAAAATTACAAGGATTGTATTGGACTCATACTTCTAGCTTTCGAACAGCTACCCAAGTTGCTCCACAGGGTACAATATGCCAAAAGTTCAATATAGACCAAATATTTGTCATAGACCCAATGAACCAATTCTAGCCATTCATTTTTTTATCAAAAATAAAAAAACCCACTTTCCACCTCTTTTTAAAAAATTGAATATCTCACACACTGTTAATCGTTACGCAAAACAAAACATATCATCGCGACGAGAATTAAATTATCTTTCTATAGAGGGGCGACACTATGTACTTTCGACGAACTTTTTTTTATGATTTTATGAAGTCATATACGATTTTATGAAATCATATATGATTTATGAAATCATATATGATTTTATGAAATCATATATACGAATCATATATGATTTTCGCAATTTGTGACTGAAACAAAATTGAAAAAAAGTTCGTCGGAATCACAAATCATATATGATTTTATGAAATCATATATGTGCAATTCGTGACTGAAACAAAATTGAAAAAAAGTTCGTTAGAATCACAAATCATATATGATTTCCTGAAATCATATATGATTTCATGAAATCATATATGATTTTCGCAATTCGTGACTGAAAAAAAAAATCGAAAAAAAGTTCCTCGAAAATATATCGTGTCACCCGTCTACTAAAAGATAAAAAATACTCGTCGCGATGGTGTATTTTTTGTCGTGTGACGATTTACCGTTTGTAAGATATTTTATTTTTAAAAAATAGGTGAAAAGTGAGTTTTTTTATTTTTGATGAAAAAATAAATGGTTGAGATTGATTAATTAGATATATGACAAATAATGGGTCTATGTTGATCTTAACTCGGTACAATATATATGTCATCATTTTATATCAAAACAATCATTATCATTACAAATAAACGTATACGAAAACGCACAACTTTTATTGTATGTACAAAAAATTTACGCTTTGTTAATTATAATTCATAGGGACACTTCAGGTTGTCTTGTTACTCTCTAAGCCAACCAACTATGTTAACATCTGTCAAATAGCTGTTAGTTTTTCGGATTGTCTGGCAAGCAAAAATTGATGTCTCAAAGATATTCGTGGTTTCTTTCATCAAAACAGTTTCATCCAATCGACTTGCAATTTTATCAGTAGTTTCATATGATATTTTGTTAAATCTGGGTTGTAGTTTGTAAGACTATGCTTATTTATGACTTTTATCAATTGATTGAGAGTACAAATGTAATAAATACATAATATAATATTATGTTTCAGTCACTTGATGACCTTTAAATTTTAGACCCAATCTTTCACATGTCACATTAAGATTATCTATGATAAATATGATAAATTGTAAACAAGTTGAATTCGTTGTATGTATTGGTTGTATAAGTGAAATAATAACAAAATAATAATATTATTATTTTTGGTAAAGGGTTTCTCCGGTAAATGTATTACAAATGTTTAAGTACAAAATGTGTAAGTGAAGTCCTACACCCCAGCTCGTTACATGGGCAACGACATGAGATTGACAAAACCAAACTCATGAACAAGCTTCAACAAGCTACTAACTAAAATCACTAAAAAAGAATGACACAACCATTCTTATTACTAACAAAGAAAGAAGCAAAAACAACTTTCTAAACCAAGCCATCGAAATGGTAACAAAAGCTCCTGAAAAACGTCTCATCAATGGTTAACACAAGAATGTGTTAAATCTGAAAATATTAAGCAAGAGGCGTATAATAGGCATAGTCCATGCTATTTCTTTCAGCAGCGTCTTCCAAATAGCCTTCACGGCTAACTTCCATATACGTCATCCCAAGAAACATTAAAGAGCAGCAACATAAGTATGCACAATACCCTTTAATATTCATATCACTTGCATGATCACCCATAGACATAATCACATCCAGTGTATGCATCAACTAGCATATACAAGCAATTGCACAATAACAAAATAATATTTTAATGAGAGAATGAATTATGACAAATTGTTGATAAATATGGTTTAAAACCAGGCTCTTGGATCACAACTAAGAACTTTAGCAAGACTTATGACAAGTTTATATCTTATGGTTACGTTATAAGATCTCAAACCTATAAGTAACATCCCTTGGGTCAAATTTTGAAAGTTATAAAACCAAGAAAGCATACCAAAATTGTACGACGACAAACACTACAAAAAAATTAATTTTATCATTAATTTTTACACAATTATAAAAAGTGTGTAAAATTTTCTGAGTTTATTTACAACATATAAGTGTGTGGGGTGCGAATCTGTAAAAGAGGCTAAGGTTTTTTTTCCTTGCGGCAAAACCAATGCACAACTTGCGCGAAAACAAGAGTAAAGCAAAATAAAGTCCCGAGTGACACTTAGTACCCGTTTGGTTTGAAGATGAGTTTAGGATTAGGATTTGGATTTGGATTTAGATTTGAATTTAGATTTGGATTTGGAAAGAGAAAATATATTATAAGATATATAATATATTGTTTTAAATTTAAAAAGTTATAATTATTAAATAAAAAAGAAGAAAGATAAAAAAAAGAGTAAACTGCAAAAATCATCCATAGCCGATACTATTGACACTAATCATCCCTAAGTTGTGAAACGTTCGGCAAAATCCATCCTTAGAGGGATGATTTTTGTAAAACTTTTTGCAAAAATCATCCCCAATAAGGATGATTTTTGCAGGACATTTGGCACTCAAGGATGATTAGTGCCAATAGTATCGGCTAGGGATGATTAGTGCCACAAACTACAAACCACAGGGATGATTTTTGCAGTTTACTCTAAAAAAATGAAGAAACATGTGGCAGAAAGAATTAATGCAATAAAAATGATGCTTTTACTGTTGGATTTCATAAAAGGTACCAAGTAAATGAGGTTTGGAGATTTGGGCTAAAACCTGTACATCAGTCTAACTAAAATGAACCAAACATTAGTTTTTAAATGTCTATCATTCTAAACCGCACAAAACCCACCAACCAAACTACCCCTTAGTCTTGTATGTTGATGCTGATGTGTAAGAGTTTATATGAGCGTCGGAAAGAGGACAATGAGTATGATCCGTATGATGATGATGATGTGTATGATGACTTATCGAAAGATCAACATGCATTCATAGACGCTCTTGATATAAGCCTTCGTTGATATAATAGACGTTAGATTATATCCACTTACATACCTAGATTCGTCACTTGCTAGAAAAGAGCCGCATTTGCAATATCTTATGGTCCGAGTGTCTTCCCTTTAAGGTTTAAGTAAAAATTTGACGTGTCATCCTTGTTTGTGAATTTAAAGGCCATTTTTGTTGGTACAACACAAGACAACACACAATTAACATGAATATTGTACTTCCCGAGCTCTGCGGCCGCGTTCTTTGCTAATCCCACCACACAATGCTTTGAGCTTGTGTATGCATGAGATCCAACCCCTCCTGTGACTGAAGCTATACTTGCAGTCGTGATGAAACTCCCACTACATTTAGGGATCATCACACGTGCCGCGTGTTTTGTTCCTAAGAAAACTCCACCTAGATCGATGCTTACTACACGCTCAAAGCCTGACTTTTCATTTTAGTTTTGACTCATCAATAGTCCCTGCGTTGTTAACCATGATATCTAGTTGTCCATACTTAGCTATTGTGGTGTTGATGACATTTTCTATATCTGACTCAATGGTTACATCACAATGAACAAAAGAAGCAAACTCGGAGCCTAAGTCTCGGCATACCAATTCTCCCAAGTCATCATTGACATCAGCGATGACCACTTTCGCACCATGTTAATTTACGAACAACCTCACAATACATTCTCCGATGCCTTGAGCTCCACCGATGACAATTGCTACCTTATTTTTCAATCTAGAACAAATTTTATTCAACATGGTAAATTAGCAGATGATTGAAAGACATTATTGTTTCTTAAGCTAAAGTTTGTAGTATTAGACTAAAGGTTGCCATGACTTCATGATTCAACTAGTTTCTATAAATAGTAACATGACATCTTTATGTACTTTGCCAGAATGTATCATTTAATTGATGTTCATCAAGCTCTTATAACATAAAATGTAATGTGTCCAAAGGATGTAATATATGATCTTTATATCGGAAAACCTAAAAAGATTTACTAGCTACATCAGTTAAGAACATAAAAAATCATAATGAACATTTTTTAGAAAGACTAACATTGTCATAATACCTTGCTTTTGGAGTTGAAGAAGCCATTATCGTTCATGAAAATTCCTTTTCTCTTGTCCAGGATTCAATTAGCTAGATAATTAGACACGATACTTGTACAATATTATATAGTCTCGCAAACAAATCTTAATAGCACGTTTAGACTAGATAATAAGGCAAAATAAATTATGGGTCATCAAATTGACATATAAAGTTCTAGAGTATATGATATGTGCATGACAATACCAAGTCCTAGTTCCATGCACACGTGAAGACATAAGATGAAGACCTGTTAATGTTGCATGCATGTAGAAGTAGTCAACAATCTGGTTTATTATTATTGCATTTGGAGTCATCATGTGTTAGTTATTTTAGGCTAGTAATAGGTACACGTTTCCTTTCAATGTTATGTAGTTCCTATTTCTTAGGCTAGTGGTAAGTTAGTAGTTATCTCTTTCTTCTATAAATTGTAATGGTATGCATCAGTGTATGGAAATGAATAGAGAAGAAAAATGTGTTAAAATTAGTCTTGTTCCTTTCTTAATTTCTTGGAGAGTTGCTAACTCAAATAGCTATCTATCTTGATCGGGACTCGGGATGAGTCGGGATCGCACAAAGAAAACCACACAAACCGGGATTACTCGGGCCTAACTCGGTTCGGTTCGGGACTCGGGATTAAATCGGGTCGGGATTCGGTTTGGGTTTTCCACGATGTCGGTTTCGGGATGAGTCGGGATCGGGTCGGGACGGGTCGGTTTCGTCCCGATGCTCACCCCTAGTGGTAAGTTAGTAGTTATCTCTTTCTTCTATAAATTGTAATGGTATGCATCAGTGTATGGAAATGAATAGAGAAGAAAAATATGTTAAAAGTAGTCTTGTTCATTTCTTAATTTCTTGGAGAGTTGCTAACTCAAATAGCTATCTATCTTAGGAGATTGACCTCCTCTAATTGGTCTATATCAATTTGGTGCTTTCATTCTTGTTACTCATGCCTCTAGCAGTATTCTAGTTTCCTTCTTGATTTCTTAGAGATTTGCTAACTCAATTAGCTACCTATCTTTAGAGATTTGCTAACTCAATTAGCTACTTATCAATTTGGTGCTTTCATTCTTGTTACTCATGCCTCCTAAGCGTGACCCCCCTCCTCTTGAAGAAGCCTTATTAGCCTTGAACGAAACCTTACAGCAAATCCTTAAAACCACCACCGCCACCTCCAAAAAACAAGACATTCTCGTAGATCAGGCCCAACACACCCACCATCGCCACGCCACCGACAAGCACACAACCAATCCTCACACTACCACCTAACAACCATGGGCTGCAAATTCGCTCCGCTACACCTGAAAAACCCATGGCTCAAGTTATAACCGTACCCTCTTCATCTATAACCAAGATGAAAAACGACGTTGCCACACAACCTCAAACTTCCCTTTATCCCGTACTTGATCCGCCTACAAACCCGGTTAACAAATCTTCAAAAGTCCAACATGATATGGTCATTTCCCATCCAACAAATCTCTATGATCAGACATATCACCTTCCAACTCGAGCCAAGGACAAGTTCACGATCAGACAAGTTTGGTTCTCGCCATCACCCTTCATTGCACTTTGTTTTTGTATCATGAAGACATTTCCTCCGGGCCTCTCATGCATCCCACCAAAGTTTGTTTTTCTCCAAACCGAACCGAAACCACCTTGGGAAAGACGCGACCCGAGGTACAAAACCATGATCCTTGAGGACAAGGATCGTTTTCAGGATGGGAGTATTGATACGTGCATGACAATACCAAGTCCTAGTTCCATGCACACGTGAAGACATAAGATGAAGACCTGTTAATGTTGCATGCATGTAGAAGTAGTCAACAATCTGGTTTATTATTATTGCATTTGGAGTCATCATGTGTTAGTTATTTTAGGCTAGTAATAGGTACACGTTTCCTTTCAATGTTATGTAGTTCCTATTTCTTAGGCTAGTGGTAAGTTAGTAGTTATCTCTTTCTTCTATAAATTGTAATGGTATGCATCAGTGTATGGAAATGAATAGAGAAGAAAAATATGTTAAAAGTAGTCTTGTTCATTTCTTAATTTCTTGGAGAGTTGCTAACTCAAATAGCTATCTATCTTAGGAGATTGACCTCCTCTAATTGGTCTATATCAGTATACTGGCGAAACATGTCTAAAATGTATGAAAGTCCCAATTAACACGTCTATATGTAATATAGCATTTATCTAATGTAAATAACACAAGTAATAACTTTTCAATCGTGTGACGCTTTATTGATTAAGAATCAATGTATTACAATGTGCTATAGATCGCACAAGTTGAATGACAATGCATGATCACCCTTTGAACAAGTAAACTTGATAGAGTATCAAGTTTACAAGCGAACTTATATAGCCAGTTGATAGGATCAGAGGTCTACGTTGTAAGTTCGACAAAGGAGTAAATGCCTATTATAACAACAACAATAAAAGCGGTACATTTACTCCTTACAACATTCTATATTTATACTAATACGAGATTGCGTCCTTACACTACAAGAAAAAGTAGAACAGGTGACGAAGTTTTCCCGGGCGACATTTGTCGCCCGGGAAAACCCACTAAACGACAAAAGTCTTTCCGACGTGACACAAATTCTGATAGACTTTTTAGTGAAAGTTCGAAGAAGTTTTCCCGGGCGACATGTCGCCCAGGATAAGTTGGTATAAAATTTGACCAAAACATCAACGAAAATTCGCCCGGGAAAGTTTTTATTAAAAAAATTAATTCACGTGAATGTTTAAGGGTTGTGATTAGTGTTAATTAACGTGTTTTAAAATTTCCCGGGCGACATGTCGCCTGGGAATGTTTTTAATAATAAATTACACAGTTTTTAATATATATAAAACTGTATATTTTTTTTAATAAAACCTTTCTCGGGCAAAATGTCGCCCGGGAAACGTTTTACTAAAAAAATAAACAGTTTTTAAATCAGTATTATTTATAGAATATATTTTATAATTATATATTATTATTTATAAAATAATTATTATATATTTGATAAATAATAACTATATAAGAAAAACACTCCGTTTTCTCGGTTCGGTCAAGATATGCACTACCCTTCCATAGTTGAACATGATATACCGTATACTTTTTCAAGATGCACATTCGGTAAGTAACACAAAAACAAACATTTATTTAGTTAAATATTATACATACCACTTGTAGTAACACAAGCGAGGTCTAAGAACGATAATCATACGTGAGTTACAAACAGACACTTAAACATACTAGACTGATAATCATACGAGACTTACAAACAGACACTTAAAGCATACGGATTACATTCCAAATGACAAACTACTCCAAATCAAGTTTTCCCATGTCATTGTAAACTTCGTGAAGTAGTGCAGCTGAATTAAGTGTGTGTTGTTCCGGATTCTTATACATTTCTAACATTGCCTCGAGTACCGTTATCTTATCAAGCAAGTGCTTGCAGTTTGAGCACTCTGCATTTCTTGAAGCTCCTGGAGAATAAATTGGAGTCGATGATGATCCTGGAGAATAAATTGGAGTCGTTGAAGCTCCTGGAGAACCAACCAGGAGACGGACTCGTTCCTCTTTCCATCTAATGTACAACGATAGCATATCGACTCATCCGTTGAACATCTAATGTACAACGATATCATATCGACTCATCCGTTGGACATTAGATGTACAACGACAACATATCGACTCATCCGTTGAACATCTAATGTACAACGACAACATATCGACTCATCCGTTAAACATCTAATGTACAACGATAGCATATCGACTCATCCTTTGAACATCTAATGTACAACGACAACATATCGACTCATCCGTTGAACATCTAATGTACAACGATAGCATATCGACTCATCCGTTGAACATCTAATGTACAACGATAGCATATCGACTCATCCGATAAACATCTAATGTACAACGATAGCATATCGACTCATCCGTTGAACATCTAATGTACAACGATAGCCTATTCAATCTCATACGGTTGGACATAAATTGTACAACGACAAATATCGGACTATCAGTTTTGACATCTAATGTACACGTCTACATATCGACTCATACGTTGAACAATCTATTGTACAAACGATAGCATACGACTCATCGTTTGAACATCTAATTGTACAACGACAACATATGGAATTATCACGTTATACATTGACTGTACAACCATAGTATATCAACTCATCGCTTTTGATCATCTAATTCAACGGCAACATATCGGACACTCATCCGTGGATATCTAATGTTACAACGATAGCATATCGACTCATCCGTTTGACAATCTAATGTAACAACGACATACCATATGATCATCCGTTTGAACATCTAATGTACAACGATAGATATGACTCAATTCGTTGAACATCTAATGTACAACGACAACAAATCACTCATCAGGTTTTTTAAAATCTAAATGTACAACGATGTATATCGATCAAATCGTTGATACATCCTATTGTTCAACGATAACATATCGACTCATCCGTTGATCATCTAATGTAAACGACCAAACATATGACTTTCCGTTTAATTAAACGTCTAATGTACAAAGATTGTATATCGACTCATCCGTTGAACATCTAATGGTACAACGATAGCATATCACTCATCGTTGAACATCTAAATGTACAACGACAAAATCATATCGACTCATCCGTTTTGAACATCTAATGTACAACGATAGATATCGCTCATCCGTTGAAATCTAATGTATAACGACAACATATCGACTCCATCCGGTTCAACATCTATGTACAATATACCATATCGACTCATCATCGATAACATCTAATGTACAACTGACAACATATCGATCATCGTTAAAACATACTAATGTACTACGATAGAATAATCAGGTTAAATTTTTATTAAAACATACTTATGTTACAACGTTAATATAAAAAAAAAATTACTAAAATTATAAATATTTAATTTTTATAAATGATTCTCAGCCTCACATCCCATAATTGATGCACTGTATAGATTGTCAGCTGATGTCGAACGGGCACACGGCGGTGACGGTGTAGGTGATGATCGTCCCCATCCATACTGTACCCACGGCTGTGGGGGTTGCTTAGGAACCGAGGTAAGAAATTTCGGATTATTGTAATACAAGCCTAAATTGATACATGGAAATTTGCTGGCCTTGAATTTTTATGACTTTGTCACTCAATTGATTTTGCATGGTAAGGTGCACCCGAAAAGCCAATTTGGGTGGCACTGAGAGCGTGGCAGGCTTGCATAACTGCCAGGAGACCGGTATAACAACTTCCCATCTCCTACTCAAAATTTAATTTTCAATAAACCTCGGGTTAAAAGGCCATCACGGATAAGTGGGGCCCCGTCCCCGATCCGGTTGAGGTTAACACGTTCGAGAGACCTCATGGCCTCTCGGTGACATGCGGCTCATTGGGACCAACTACCTTGGCGAGCTTGTTAGGGAGTTGCCCTTGACACTACCCTTCTTGCTCATATCCCCGGAGCGGAAGGCGGGGGTAGTGGCCCAAAGATTGGGTAAGTTTATTTCATTATCCTTTTATGTGTTAATTCATTATCGTGATTCATTATTTAATTGTGTATATTATCTAAATTTGTTTATTTATTTATATCATATTATTAAATAAAAATTGTAGAATTACAAATATATAATTATATCTCTAACATCTGTTCTTTGTTGTTTATGGTTGAGACCCAGTTTGACTTGGCGTCCCGACATGGGGAATCCGACCGCTGGCCACAAATCTATGCGGGCATCCAGCAGCACCTGCAAAGATTTCAATGGCAAAAAGGCTGCTCTTCAAAGAAAAGATATTGGGTTCTGAGAGGAGGGACTTATGACTGGAGCAGCCTCAGACGCAGACGTTTCCCGCGTACATTTCTGAGGTAAATTGGAATGCGCAGCTTTGCATTTGGAATGATCCAAGACCTTGCGGGTGCCTGAATAAACAAAACCGAGCAAAGAGAAAGGTCGTATGCCGACATGGATCCTGGTCTATTGCTACCCTCCGAGATATGCATGTAATAAACATTATAATTATTTTACCACACACACACACACACACACACACAAACACACACACTCCACACACCACACACACACACACATATAATATATTTAATATATATATAGATATATATATATATATTTATATATATAATTCATGTTTGGTGTGTGTTGTTGATTTGTCGTTTTAATTTGTTTCATTTATTATGGTGTTATTGTGCAGTGGAGGACCTCAGTTCTAGAGAATACCGTCTGTGATCCACACCTTCCTTCTTGGACACATACTGTTGGCGGGTTTCTTGAACCCCCGAGGACAAGTCGTTATGTAAGTTTTGTTCCAAACCTCGCACTTTATGTTGTGTGCTAGGGATATTATGTAGTTTGTAGTGACCCAGACTAATATATTAAACTATCTTGTGTTTTTGTGACTACATAGATTGTGTTGCTGAGGCTACAGGGTTTGGCTCAAAACACCCCATCGGGTGTGCCCTACACTGAGGATGAGATCAAGGCCATTGTTCGCGGGGGCAAGCAGTGGGGGCACATTCTCGGTGTTGGACGGGTTTTGCCAAGACAGGGCACGGTCATTCCTCTCCCATCTCAAAGCACGCACTCCGCCGATATCGCTAGGCTCAAAAAGAGGGAGAAGCGGCTCACTAAACAAGTGAACATGTTCATGAGGTTGGGAGTGACGAAATGTTTTCTCAAGATGCTTAATCAACTTGAGTCACAACTGAGATACGGGTATTGTGTGGCAGGCGGGAGGACGAGTGCGGGGATGATGAGCCAGGAGATGATGAGAACGGCGGCGAGGATGAGGAGGATGAGGACGATAGTTAGGGGATTTTAGGTAAGTATATGTTATTTTGTGTCTTGAAGTATATATTGGCGACCCTTATGTGAATATTTGTTTCCCCGTACGTTTAGAACATGTTATCTAGGTGATATTGACTTGTATCTTGCGGATAATGGAAGTTTTGTGACTTCGTCACCCGTTTTGTAGATTATATTGTGTTTATTCGGATTTTGGACGTATTTAGCTTTATTATATCAAATGCGTTGATCGTATTGTGTTTTGGTACAAGTTGTAATGTATTTGGGTAGATTCTATATTGGTTTATACAGGTTTGAGTTTTGGTAGATTTTTTCCGGAAAAAATCTGGAAATTGCCTGCTGTGCAGGCTGCACAAAAAAAAAATTTGCAGACTTTTCTGGGCGAACATTTTCGCCCGGGATAACATAAATTATATTTGTTAAAATTTATCCCCCTGGCGACATGTTGCCGGGAAATATTAAAAAAATTTATATTTGAAATCTTTCCCGGGCGACATGTCGCCGGGAAAATATTAAAAAAATATATATATTAAAATTTTTCCCGGCGAAATGTCGTCCGGGTTCTTATTAATAATTTTATTTAATAACTTATTATTAAATTATTCCGGGCGGAAATGTCGCCCGGGATTCCTATTATAATTTTTTTAATAAAATTATTTTCACATTTCCAGGGCGACATTGTCGCCCGGGGATTATGCCTAATTAATTAATTTTTTGTATCTACGGGGCGACGGTCGCACAGGGAAATCGTTCCACCATGGCAACTTAAATTGTTTGACTGAAACTATGTGGGCCCGGCGATGTTGCCCGTGAAGGAATCCCATTCGAGCTTTTCTGTTCCACTTATCCCGGGCGACATGTCGCCCGGGAAATCTATCCCCAGCGACAAGTCTCCCGGGATACCCCGGATTTGTCGATGGGGAATATGGCAAATGTTGTAGTGAGCTTGCCTTTATGTTTATGGTTTTGTACAACTTGGAACCCATCATTTTGAGCAGCAACATTCCTCATATGACTTGGGCCATTTTGCCTTCTCAAATCAACTCCTAAATTAGCACCAGATTCAGAAACCACACGTTTTGGATATTGAGTATCATCAGGACCAAACACCGAATAAAACATCTTGGCAACCATAACTAAAATTGACCAGGTACACTTACATATACTAAATGAGATTATAAACACATTATCTTAAGACCAAATGAATTTTTGAAAATTTCAGAATTTTTACATTAACTAGCACTACGTCGCAAAGATCCATGGGTCATCACTGAATAAAAGCATGTGGTTGGAACTCATTAAGCACCAAATGGCACTAAAAGCATACGGTTGGATCTCATTAAGCATCTTAATGTCATTAACTACAAGGACAGTGAACCATAAATATGGCAGTAATAGATTGTAATTCATGCAATGTGTGTTTACGTAAACTGCATTTGAAACAGAAATAGAGATGATGAAGAAGCTTTACGCAATGGGATTATGGGACATGCAAACCATAATTCATTGTAGCTTATTCATCTTTTTGGTAGGAGGGTTAGCAACTATAACCTACTATGGATACAATGATCAAGGCTTATCAGGTGGCAACAATAAGGTTACTCTTACGACTACTACAACTACGACGGCCGCAGATATAGATGCACAAGTTTTTGATCATGAGACAAGTTTGAAGATTGGACCACAATGGGGCACTTGTGATTTGTTCTCAGGAATATGGATTTATGATAACTCGAGCCGTTACCCTTTGTATGAAGATCACCAATGTCCCTCCTTATATTGAGAAACTTCGCTTTGCCAAACTTATGCCGAATGGATTCTAAGTATTTGCAATGGTGATGGAAACCCAATGGCTGCAACTTCCCTACGTCTCTTTCTTTCTCTAACTTTGTTTTTAAAAATCTTTCGCTTGCCAAAATTTGCGTGTACTCTCTAGTGCAGCTATTGATTGATGAGATGCATTAGTTTTGTTAATGTTAGATGTAACAATAGTTATGTTGTATTATCTTTAACTTTGTGAATGTCGTTTTAAATGTAGGTTTGATGGCAAAGCAGTTGTAGAGAGACTAAGGGGTAAAAGGATGTTGTTTGTAGGAGATTCATTAAACCGAAACCAATGGATGTCGATGATGTGCATGCTCCATTCATTAATTCCTGGGGTCAAGCAGTTTGGGCTAGAACTCGATGGTATATTGCACACCTTCAGGGCCACTGTAAGTCCTAACTTTAGCTTCTATAACATTTTTTGTTCGCATAAGGCCGGTGCGTACTAATCTTAAATCGTGCAACAAACTACACCTTTTGGCCTAGCCATATCTAGTGTGTAATTAAGTTACCTTTTTAAGTCTCAACTGTGACAAAGTGTGATATAATCAATTTAGGACCACAATATCTCAATTGATTTCTACTGGGCTCCAATGCTAGTTGAATCTAATGGAGATAGTCCAACAGATCATCACCGTGGCGATAGAATGTTTAGAATCAATGCCATTGAAAACCATGCTAGGCATTGGGTTAATGCGGATATACTCATCTTTAATTCTTATCATTGGTGGAGGTTACCGGTAGTAAAGATCTTGTAGTCCATATTAAGATAATGGGTACAACGTTACTTTACTTTCTTATGCAAAATTAAGATGTTAATTGATTTACTTATTCGTGTTGTTAACTTACCATAGGAAAAAAGCTGGATCATTGTTGGATGTTCAAATCAGAGTACGAGAACGTTTAACTATTTACGTGTCATACAATGTTGATGTCGCCCTTTAATGTACGATTTTCGATCTATTTCTCTTCTTATTCCTATACCTTTTTTTATTTTTATTTTTCAAAACATGGTCCAAATGGGCACGTACCCACATCGATCGTTCAAAGACTAAGCTGTTTTTTATGGGCGCTACAGCAACTCATTTGGCGTACGTATTGAAGCAATGAAATAAATACTTTTTTTTCTTTTTAAATTTTCATCTAATAACAAACTGGCAACATTTTTTGGTTTGAAGGGCTAGGGAATGGGGAGGTAAGGATCTTGCCACATGCTATGGAGAGACGGAGCCAGTAATGAACAACACACTCATAGGATACGGAATAGATCAAAAAATGCTTACTATATTGGAGTCCACGTTAAGAAAATTAGAAGCCAAGGGGTTAAATGTACAGATTATAAACATAACACAACTAACACAATACAGAAAAGATGGCCACACTAGTATTTACAAGAAAAAATGGCGTCCCTTAACCGAGCTAGAAACAAAGAGGCCGGAGAATGCTGCTGATTGTTCTCATTGGTGTCTTCCTGGAGTTCCTGATATATGGAATGAGCTTCTCTTGGCTTACATGTTACAGTAACATAATCCGCACAAACAGCGCCACATAAAAAGCACCGAGAACGATACTGTTACAACAAAAATACCTAGAACTTATATTGTTAAACATCAAATTGAAACATTTTTTATGTTAAAAGATGTAAGGTTATTTATTTAATTACTGTACAACTTTTCAATCACGCTAGTGACTTATTATTTCCGTTTATCCTCACATTCTAAGCACCATCTTCAGTATCTGGAGTTTTTTTTTCTTATAACTATAACCTTTATGAGACGCAAAAAGATGGAAGGAAACCATTATGTGTCTTAGTATGCTTAGTGCTTATATCAAATAGGAGTTAGGATCAAATGAGAAATACAATTTCAATACTTACTTTAAACACGGTAGTGTGTTGAAACATAGATTAGCAATCCTATGCATTTTTACTAATCTTATTACAGAAAACCATAGTATTTTTCAAATGAGAGGGTTTCATTTCTAAAATCGCCATATGTTTATCTATCTTTTGACCCATTTGTAAAGTAAATAACGATAAAATGGACAGATGGAGCGTGATGAAATATAAGTGATAGCAATAACTAAGTTGAGACTACTCTTTTAGATAGTCCACAGTCGACGCAGGTTAACCTCCGCGGCCAAAAAGGATTGGTGGCAGTTATATTCAAAATAATCAAATACTGTTACTCCACTCTGGCCGCCACTATTTCCAAGGGCACTCTTAATTACTTCCCTGGCTTAATGCTCAAGTAACAACCGGGCCACCTCTACAAAGTTGCTAAATATTACTAGTAGTAGTATTATATTTATCTTGCATGCTTAATTTACAAGTTATACCCTTCCATGAATTGTTGACTAGTTTTATATAATAGCCAAAAGGAACTCCAAGAATTTTGTCAAAGAAATTAAACCATATTGAAGTAGAATCAATCAAGTGATAAGTGTGTGTGTAAAATAGACAGAGTTATAAATTGGGAATTCCCATAATTCAATGGGATTATGGGTTAATCAGACCATGATCCATTTTAGCTTATTCTTTTTCTTTCTTGGAGGATTAGCAACTCTAAGCTTCTATACATACAATAATCAAGAAGCTCTGATTCGCAATGTTAAGGTTGCTCTTGAAAAAATTACGACTAACGTGTGCAGACTACAAATATAAGCACAGAGAGTATTTGTGTCAGCCGACAAGGTTGAAGCCGCAGACCCTCTTTAACTTGCACGTGTGATTTGTCCTCTTGGCAGATGGGTTTATGAAACTCTAGTCGTTACCCTTTGTATAAGGGAACATGAATTCTTATCTAGAGGATACTTTCGCATGCCAAACTTATGGCAGAAAGGATGTTAAGTATATGCAATGGAGGTGGCAACCTCATAGCTGCAACTTCCCTACGTACGTTTCTTTATCTCTTGTGTATCATTCATCAATTAATAAGTTGTTTGGAATAAGCAACTGCTTGTTCAAAAGTAGCTTATTTCACTCTCAAGTCTCAAATAATTATACGAAATGCAAAATGATTCTCATACTCCGTATGTGCATGAGTGTTCTAAAGCTAAATATTGCACAATTGTACCATGGTTTTCATAAAGAATAGGGTAACGCTGCAAAAGCTCCTTTTCGACACATTCACCCAATCCTCCCACGTCATAGTTCTCTTTCAGACCCTGTCAACAACACATTCTATATTTATACATGTAATTTAAATAATGTGAAAAATATATTAATTGTAGTGAAACTATAATCCAATAGTACTATTTTTTTAGTGACATGGTTTTTAAAAAGCATCCGACAACTTTTAAAGAGACAAAACTGAAATCATCTACCCTTTTTTCGAGTATGATGAGATATGATTGCCACACCAAAGATTATTTTCCCCTTCAATCACAAATTGTGTCAATGGATGACTAATAACATTTCCAACCATTCTGCAGGCATATGCAGTAGAAACCTTCTGTATGGTTACTGTCACCTCGTAGTTCTACAGACATATAAAAAATTTGAAAAAATATTCCGGCAAGAGTAGTATCTAGTGAAAATACATTATACCATATTTCCAAGTCTGACAAGCCTTAGTGGCACCACTATTTGCAACAACAATAATTATAGGCAGTTCTTCCTGGTCCGCCTTGTTGAAGAACATATGTGTGTGCCACCACAGCTATGAAACCATATATATGTGAGCCCATGTGACTGCAAAACAACGCCAACATAACATATTTCATGTTCATTAAAAAAACCCATGTATGGGTTAAAGTTAAATTCTTGAATACATTTGTTACCACCCGACATTTTGTATTCAGAGAATTCCGTTAGAAACATAACACGCCTAAGGACATTATGGGAATCGACGATGCAAGAGGAGGGCTACCACAAGGTGAAAAAATCTGTAAAACAGTTTTTATCCAATATTAATATTGACAGTCCAAAAAAATGGACATTGATTAGCATTCAGACATTATCACTGCGATGTTTAATCACCAGGTAACCATATTCCAAGGTAAATAAACTCAAACTTCGTGTTTGGTATGATACTAAATGACCTTGATTAAGTTGTGTCTCTTTACCTTTTCTCGGTGGTTCGCCAACACAATGTACAAAGGTGCCTTTTAAGTTTCTTATGGTGCCTGGCTTGAATAGCTGCATTATGTTGTACCCAATGTGAGATTTGACATTGGTTGTGACTTAAAAACTCAAAATCTTATAAAGATATTCATGGGTTCTTTTATTTAGAGAAAAAATGGTGGCTTTCCTTATCCATGACTGTTCTCGGTACCATTGAAGCACTCTTACAGCTTCAAACTATATGATCTCGTCATAGTTGCTTGATACGAACTCGAATCGATTAAAGAGATTAAACGAAACGATATGATAGATGGCTTATATTTAATGGGATAAACTCCGACCTCCCGTGGTTTATATTAATGTGATAAACCGACCCCACACTGTTTTATATTAGTGGTGATAAACCGACTTTCCCCAATTGATTAGCCAAATAAATATTCCTTTTTCATTCAACATAATAACATTTTACAATCTAATGGTCTATTTATAATAGAACTTATTTTGGTGACTAAGATTACATAATAAAGGAAACTACTAAATATTTGACCAAGAAAAAATAATAATCGGAAACCAATAAAATATTAAATAATAATATAATTATGATAAATTATATTAATGATGGGATCTTATCTATTAATCCCCCCCCTCAAACACCTTTGTTCCTCAAGGTGTTGCTTAAAATCTTGCCTCATGTGATTCCGGACTCCCTGTTTTGTTTGTTAGTTCTCCCTCTTGTGGGTAAAATAAAACATCAAAAAGTGTTGGAATCGCCGTGTTGATAATTTGCTAATCTATTGTCATAATTCAGCCCGCCCTCTATAGCTTTAGTTTGCCCAACCTCAATGACAACACAAGACTTTGATTTCGTCCACACGAAAGGCCCTTTCCTTTTCTTTCTCTTTCTATTGGTAGCACAATGTCGGAGACCCAAATGAGACCCCTTACTCATATTCAAGGCACAACCAAACCCCTCTTTACGGACTCCTTTTTCCGTAGTCTTTTTGTTTGGATCAAATGTCAAATCATCAGAAAGTGGAGAATTTTGAATCGGTTTTGCGTGTACCGTGGTTGTTACTGCGGGTACCTTGGTTGTCACTGGTCGAGAAGATTGCACAGGCGATGATGATTTCTGGAATTAATAGGAGAGAAGTAAAATTCTCAATCATCATACCTTCGAATCCGTTCTTCATGTCTCTGATCTTCTTCTTCATGTCTCTGATCTTCTTCGAGTCGGTAAGCCCTAATACTCATGTCCAAGGAAACAAACCTTCTTTCCGTGTGTGCCTTAAATTCACGAAAATCATCTTCAAGTTCTGCCATTTTCTTGCTCATCATAGTTGTTTCTAAACTTTGATTTTTTTTCGTGAACAGTAAATCCGTGAACAGTTTTTTTTTTTTTTTTTTTCAAACCCTAGAATCGAAACAGCTCTGATACCAATTGATACGAACCGAATCGATTAAAGAGATAATAAAACGATAAAGATAGAATAATCGACGTTCGAGAGGTCGAATAAGCTCTCCCAATGGTTTATATTAGTGAGATAAACCGACTCCCCAATTGATTAGCAAATCAATATTCTTTATCATTCAACATAATAACAATTACAATCCTAATGGTCTATTTATAATAGACTTATCTTGTTGACTAAGATTACATAATAAAGGAAACTACTAAATAGTTGACCAAGAAAATATAATAAAGGAAACCAAATAAACTAATTAATTAATAATATAATTATGATAAATTATATTAATGCAGGATCTTATCAGTTGCACCCTCTTTAATTATGCCGCAACAAAAGATGATCTAACATATGCTAAGAAAACAGACTCTACAACACTTATGATTACATTTGTGGTTTTATTCATTAATATCCATAAAGTAATGTCAAATTCTCGTACTAACCTTGTAAATGGTAACTTTTCCAAGTCTTCGATGTCCATGTTGTAGTTCTACAGACATATAAAAAATTTGAAAAAATATTCCGGCAAGAGTAGTATCTAGTGAAAATACATTATACCATATTTCCAAGTCTGACAAGCCTTAGTGGCACCACTATTTGCAACAACAATAATTATAAGCAGTTCTTCCTGGTCCGCCTTGTTGAAGAACATATGTGTGTGCCACCACAGCTATGAAACCATATATATGTGAGCCCATTCAACTTTGAAACCGATTCAGTGCCCATCTTGCGTCCGTGTTAATAACATATATGGAAGATCACATACCATATTTTCAATTAGCTACTGACAAAAGAAAACATCAAGAGTAGAGAAGACCGAAATCAAACATTAAAAGAATTAAAAAGCACACATAAGTGTGTGGCTTTTGTGCAGGCTTGCAGCTTACTTCATAATTCTCAAGTTAAAAAATTACATGTCTCAAAAGTTATAAAATACACACCTTCAATAACTTTTCGAGTCCGCATTGTTTGGCCGTGCCCATGCGATTAGAATCATTTCCATAAACTAAAAAGTATATATGTTATTAACATGACAAACCTGGTTGACTCAATATACTTGTTATTTTCTATACGGATTCTTCAAACATATTGCACCTACTAAGTAACTAAAGGAAAACATGGCATACCATAATTGATCGCTTGACATGATTCATTTAGTCGTTTCAAAATTAAAAAACCGAAAAGATTAACAAAAAGAGATTGTAGATTTAATTTTAAATAAAATAGAATCAAATTTAAAATCAAACAAACCTGGATAAGGATTGTAGATCCATTGTATGGTGTTGAGTTAGAAATCGTCGCTAATGAAGCCATAAAACATAATTAGAATACATACCTAATTAGAATATACACAAGAACATGAACATGTGATTCAATAACTAAAAATCATACGTATGAGCGTGATTTGGAAGAATGATTATGTCTGTGGTGTTATTAGTATTATGTTTTTGTTCCGAATTTTTAAATCCTTCTTCAATTGCTAGAAGCATAACACATGCATGTATAATCTCCGCTTTACCATGTAAAGTTTTCTTATTTGGGTAAAGAACTTTATCATGTAAAGTTTTCACGTTGTTTTAATAAAGAAAAAGAATGAATAGTTTACACGCTGATTGTCTAAATTCTGATATCAAACACTATCATTTATGGTTTATATTTAAAACATTTGTTGTGCAATGTACTATTTCCGTTTTAGAATTATTGTCCATTTTTAATTTTTTAAGTCTTTATTTGCCAAATTTGATCTTAAATATTTTTGTTTGTGTTATTTAATATTTGATCAATAATATATGAATATATTGAGTTTTAAATGTATTTTCATTTGTATAATTTTCAGCAAGTATTATATAACATAAACAAAAATATTTAAAGTCAAAGTTGACAAAAAAAGACTCATTTACAAGGGTTTTGCTAACCATAACCGTATGGGTTGTGTTTAAGCTTTCTATGATTGAAAAATCAACATTTAATTAATAAGAAATATTCTATTTTTAACTTTTATAATTACAATCATATATATAGAAACAATAAGTTCATTAAATGCTATTTTGCACAAAAGATGAGGCTTAAACGTGGTTAGCAAAACCCAATTTACAAAACACAAGGACTGATACAAAAGGTTTTGATGATGACCAATATTTTTGTTGTAGAAGATACCCATTCTCTAAATATACTTGCTCTAGATAAATTTTGAATAGACTTTTTGTTTAAGATATTGACATATAGGTAACAAATAAATTTTCGATATATATAATCTTTGTCACGACACTAATTTTATCAGATAACATGATAGTATTTTACTCATGAGTAAAGCAACCCATGATTATGGGTCAAGATTTAAAAGAATCAACCACGGCTCAAAACTCCAACGTACCAAAGTGGATGAGACACAAAGATCTGACTCGGACCCGAACATGCGTACGACACACGAACGTGATTACCTCCAAATACAACAATGGTTGATCGAAACAAACAAGAATGCGGTGGTGAGCTCAAACACGAATAAGAACACTACGGCAAAATATAATTCTGATCAAACCCATCCCAAACAAAAACGAAGGAAAACACCGCCTGTCGACCACCACGAACTGCCAGCGGGCCACGTCCATATACTCCCCACACACCACTCTCCACCAGCGTCCCCGACTCACCAAAAATAAGTGCTATATTAATATCCGTGGGTGACAAGCTACCCGACGCCACCTTATCTTATTTCGACTCAGACAACAATCTACAAACGACCATAATATCCGACCTAACAAAGTCCAAGAAAACAATCTTATTCGATGTCCCTGGTGCTTTCACTCCAACGTGTTCTCAAAAACATCTTCCAGGATTCGTGGAGAAATCTAGCTAGCTACAAATGACTTTTTGTGATGTTGAGTGATGGAATTATGGAAATGGTGATTTCAAGAACGTGTGATGTGCATATATATTTACTTTCTCGTAACTGATCTTCACGAAAATAGGGGATATGGAGATCGTGTTGGATTATGACCATATATGAATTAATATATGTCCGAAAATATTTTCGAGCCTAAGGGGACGCACACGTTTATATGTTAAATGACGAGAAAATATATATTAAATATATAACAAATGATCGTTAAAAGTTAACGAGTATTAAATAATTAGTTAAGCGTTTAATGGTTGAACGTGAGGGACACATTATTAATAAACCAAAGACAAAAGGGTTCGGTTGCCTTTTCCTTTTTTTCCCTATCCGGTTGTGACTAGAATCCTAATAGGATTAGGAGTTTTATTCTTAGTCTATAAATATGATTTAGTTTTTCATTATAAAAAAAAGACTTGGAAAACAAATAACCTAAAAAATAAAGATCGACTATTTTTCTTCTTTATTGACCGGCTTCAAATTGTTTGGGAATCTTTGTTTTATCTTCGCATATCAAACAAACAAAGTGGACACCTTTTGCTTTATTTAATTTCGATCATCACCATTATTTGTTCGCTAGTTGATTGATTCAAAGAACAAGAAGATCGTTTGTTATACACTACTAGTACTAGCATACCTCGTCGTTTGCTAAGAACGTATAGTGTGTGGAAGCTTAGAGGAATCATACTTTGATTCTTGGTGGTTTCGCGTGGTATTATACACACGCGTATATAGAAGACGGTGTTTACGGTTACCTTTAAACGGTGTATCGTTTCGTGCTAAAAGGTACATGTTTTCTATCTTGTTAATTATTGTGTTCTACACGTGATCATTTATTCCGCTGCGTACTCGTGTTAATTAATTGTTAATTAGGTTATAAAACCCAACAGTGGCATCACGAGCCATCGTGTAGAATCTTTAATTACAAGAAATTAAATTGGACAAATTAGGGTTTCGTGATTAATTTTAAATGCCCCGGTGGGCGCGAAACTATTAGAAGGTACACCCATCGTTAGGCAACCGTTTGCCGAAATTACATCCCTCGTCACTAACTTCGTTAAATATAAGTTTTTTGGGCCCACTTCTGGGGTATTTTGTCCTTTCTTTCCACTATAGGATGAATATTTTAGTGAGAAAATGAAACCATAAGGATGTATTTTGTAGTTTCACTCGAGATTATATGATTTCTGGTGAAACATGGAAAAGGACGATAATACTACTGAAGATGGGGCCCAAAAAAACTGGTTATTTAACGAAGTTAGGGACGGGAAGTGACGAGGGATGTATTTCGGCAAACGTTTGCCTAACGAGTGGTGTAAACTGCTAATAGTTTCGATTAGGGATATATTTCGTGAGAAACATGAAACCACAAGGATGTATTTTGCAGTTTACTCTTTAGGGTATTATACCCGTTATGAGAACGAATATCTGGATAAGTGATTTTGTTTTACTACACTCTCACTATGAACACATGATGATCATTGACAACCTTCGTGTGATGCGGTAGCATGAGTTTATTCACCCTTGAACATCATTGGATTAACGTGTCATGTGAAATTCAATGCCTCTTCAATCTTCACCGAACGACATAATGCTTGATTGTATGTCTCCACATATTACCCTTGAATCTATCTTAATACCCATCCTTAGTGGCAGATCTAGAAATTAAAGTTAAGGGTATGCACCATTTATATATAGTTAATATAAATTCGGTTTTTCGGGCTAAATTTTTCGGGTCAGGGTTTTTTGTAACAATATTAAAATTATGCACGATTGTTCATTTTTCCGATCCCACTTACTACAGATGATTTGGTTTATCAAGTTCGGGTTGTACGAGATTAAATTTGTTATTCAAATTCGACTATGACAATTAAAACTGGTTCGGTTTTGGTATTTAAAAAAAGTACACTCATCTATTATTTTGTAACATAGTCAACTCTTATGTTCTAATAATTGTGATCGACAAACACAAATGAGTAAACAACAAGCCTTTTATAAAAAGGCAAATGGTACAAAAAAGTCACTAAATTTAAGATCTTTTTTTAATCAAGATAGTTTACTTTTTTTCTTGCACAAAAAAAGGATCAACTTTTTTTCTAACCGATTTGGATTTTTTCTCAATATCCGTTAACACACTAACTTCTATTTCATTATATCCGAAAAATTTGTGTTAATTAAAAATTAAAATACCCAAATTGACAATTATTCAAAAAGCTATGCATAAAATCGTTTCCTCCTAATATACAGCCTACATAAATTTTATCTATGCAACAAATCATAGGCTATTAAATTTTATACATAAAATCGTATGCACAAAAAGAATTCATTATGGTAAATTTGTAGCTGAGGCCAAGTTCCGAGCTTCACCAATGACCAGTCCCTGAACTAAAAAAGAATTCATTATGGTAAATCGTATGCTATTTGCGATCTTAATCCTTTTCCCAACCAATGACCAGTCCCTCAACTCAAAAAAGCTTCTTTTTTGGCAGTGTCAGTGTCATCTGATCCTATTATATAGCATATAAATGTTGATATGTGTATCGGAAGCAAAAGAACAACCTGTACAAGATGAAGCCATTAAAGCACAGGTAAGGACTTTAGCCAAAAGTTCAATATAGACTCAATATTTGTCATAGACCTAATTAACCAATTCTAACAACTTATTTTTTCATCAAAAATAAAAAAACTCACTTTTCATCTCTTTTTAAAAAATTAAATATCTCACACACTGTTAATCGTTACGCAAAACAAAACATACCATCGCGACGAGAATTAAATTATCTTTCTATAGAGGGGCGACACTATGTACTTTCGACGAACTTTTTTTATGATTTTATGAAGTCATATACGATTTTATGAAATCATATATGATTTATGAAATCATATATGATTTTATGAAATCATATATGATTCGTTATACGAATCATATATGATTCGTCATACGAATCATATATGATTTTCGCAATTCGTGACTGAAACAAAATTAAAAAAAGTTCGTCGGAATCACAAATCATATATGATTTTATGAAATCATATATGATTTTATGAAATCATATATGATCCGTTATACGAATCATATATGATTCGTTATACGAATCATATATGATTTTCGCAATTCGTGACTGAAAAAAAAATCGAAAAAAAGTTCTTCGAAAGTATATTGTGTCACCCGTCTACTGAAAGATAAAAAAATACTCGTCGCGATGGTGTATTTTTTGTCGTGTGACGATTTACCGTTTGTAAGATATTTTATTTTTAAAAAAAGATGAAAAGTGGGTTTTTTTTTATGAAAAATAAATGGTTGAGATTGATTCATTAGATCTATGACAAATAATGGGTCTATGTTAATATTAACTCAAGGACTTTATGTGTGGTATTTATTGGTAGACATACTCTAGAAAGGTTTTCTAAAGGCTATTATGGTTTTTGCACATGCAGGATGTTGACGTATAGTATGGCCCGACCCATTTATACGGTTATGGGCTTACCCATTTACTACTGCTACTGGGCTAGCGGGTCGCGGTCACGGACACTGTATGGGCCGCGGGCGCTAGAACGTAACGCCAACACGTGCGCCTTACCGTTAATAACTCCATGAGCTATTTTAGGAAGAGATAATCTATTTAAATAAGATATATGTTCTACTTATTTAAATAAGTAAGTTGATCCCGAAGATATTGCCAAATCTTGAAGATATCAAATGAATATTGGGCCTAAAGATAAGGAAACCCTACGGTACGTAGCCTATAAATATAATACAATTATCATTGACACTTTGACACACTTTGACACACTTTGACACACAATATACACAACAACAACAACACATTACACACATTATAATCATGATCACTTCATGACTTATAACCCTAATCGTTCTCGATTACTCTCTCTCAAATCGATTACTTACTCTCACGCCGGAGTCTAATCGTGGGGTCCGTCCCCATGGTAAGGTTAACGGTGTTTTATTCATTGTGCAGGGTTCACTTGGTACAAGAACAAGGCGCTCCATACCCGAATAGCCGCCTATTCGGGCCAGGTACGATCCGACCGAACTTTTGTATCAACAAGTTGGCGCCATCCGTGGGACAACGAATAAACTATGTTTCGTGTTCTCATGAAAAGCAAAAATCAGTTTCTAAAGTCGGTAATTCTGAAACTTTCGTATTGTCGTTTCTCACTCGATGCATTCTGCCATGCTATGCAAATATCTCAAATCACTATTGCTAAGGCATAAAATAAATACTTTCATGCACATGAAAACTATGTTAAAAGAATAACTATGTAGATCTAACCTTGCAACCTAAAAAGCCAGCAAACTTTTGATCAATCCAACCAAAAGGCGTGTACACTTGGAATTCCATGATATCCACAAGATATTGAAGTTCAAAGTTAACCCCGATTTTTAGACTTTTAAAAGCGTGTATGAAGATCGCTTCATTTGTATGTTAAAAAACATGGATTAAACTCCGATTTATTTTTCGGTATTACATTTATCAACTTCGATTATCCCAGCTTATGAGCAGAATCATAATCGCGATCGTCCCCAATATTTTTTTTAAATTGGTGACAAGATATTACCAATATTTTTTAAACTTGATAAGATATTATCTGTATCTTTTTAATTTGATAACAAGATATTACCAATATTTTTTAATTTGATAAAAAGATTTTATCCATATCTTTTTCTTTATTTGCAATTATCCCTTATGCAAACATTATTTTGCAAAGATTATTTTAAAGGGACTCTTATATTTTTTCCGTGAGTCCGACTTCCGTCATGGGTCGGTCCGGCCGCTTAATAATGTGTCGCGGCCCAACCTCTTTATAATTATGTCGCGGCCCAGCTTCCTTATATTTCCGGTCCGTCCCAAACATTATGTCGCGGCCCAACTTCTTTATATTTATGGTCCGCTCGTCGCGACACAACTTCTTTATATTTATGGTCCGCTCCAAAAATCATGTCGCGGCCCGGCCTCCTTATAGCATGTCGTGGCCCGACTTCCTTATTTCTGGTCCGCTCCGTCCTCCACAAAAACAAGTCGCGGTGCAACTGGAGCTGAGTGTTGTGTGGTGACCTTATTTGATATTCATTTAAAATTTAAACGAATATTGTTTCAAAAGGAAACAATATAATTTTTTTATTAAGCCATGACTTTGCAAACGTCGCATACAAAGATATGTCGTATAAAATGATTTCGTAAATATTATTTTGCATATTTATCTCTTATTTGCAATTATCTATGCTTCTGTCCGGTTATATTTTCTTTTTTGGTATTTGTGGTCCTTCCGCGATACTCCGCACATTCGGGCATATTTTCTTTTTTGGTATCTGCGGTCTTTCCGCGATACTCTGCGCGTCCAGACATATTTTCCTTTTCGGTATCCGCGGTCATAGACTCCGTCCTTCTGTGATGCTCTGCACGTCAAACCATGGGTGGTCAGTTTTACGGATACATAATGATATACGGACAAACTAATTCATAAGCGGCCAACATCATGCACGTGCCGCGGAACCTTTATCCGCACGGCATGTTCCGATTACCAATGCAGCGGACATCCGCTCTTTTGTCATAACGACTTCACTTGCTTGCCCAATAATGGAGACGCGGGGCTACAACCCCTCTATGCACCCATTGAGCTCTTAATGAGTATTTTAAGATTATACATTTGGAGTCAACATTTGTACTCCTGGCTGGGGGCAACCCGCGGCTAACTATTTTGATCACCGGTCAACTCATGTAGATCCGCGACTAAACTAAATCGAGTGCTTTTCATTCTTTATACATACATCCGTGGAAAGTTTTCTAGCTGTCATCATTATGACACATGACCGTTCCGCAGTCGTTTTTATAGCTTACGTAGTCCTATATGTAACTAGCACTTGCGGAGGCGTGAAGGGGACGTGCAAGGCTTACTTACATAAACGTGAAAACATTTGTTGTACACGTTCTTATACCTATTATTAGTTAAGTCATATTACTTTGAATTCATAACCGCTACCTTCCTAATGTAGGGAATTAAATTCCCAAAATTGGGACATAATAAATAAACAAACACCTTGTGTTTCATTTCATATCGCACATAGTTGAGTGCTATTTCCTAGTAGGCTACAAGTTTCGTGCATAGCACATTAGGGTATATGAACCAGTCACCTTTCTAGTAAGCTCCGTGTTACGCGGGCCACGGCCTGTTGGGGTAAGTGCTAAAATTATTCATGTTTTTTGATACTTTGTCTGCATGTTTAATACTACTAATAGAACATAGCACCATTAAACTTGGGGGGCTATAGGGGTATAACGATACCATTATAATTATCTTCGTGCATGTCACGTAAGTATCTCCGGATATAGAAAATATGTAAGAGGCATTGCAAGTCCGGTACTAAGTCGAATGCCATATTCGCATTACCCGGCCACGGAAGTACGTCTTCCGTCGGCCGTAAGTCGAATGCCATATTCGCATTACCCGGCCATGGAAGTACGTCTTCCGTCGGCCGTAAGTCGAATGCCATATTCGCATCAGGATGGGTAACCTAATAATTAACCCAGCCACGGAAGTACGTCCTCCGTCGGCCGTAAGATCTCATCAAATGTAACATGACGAGAAATGATGATCTTAGTTGTTTTTAAATCAAGACAACGATACCCACGATGATTTAAAGCTTGTCCCAAATAGATTGAAGGTGTGGCGCGAGGTTCAAGCATGTGGTTGGTGTCAAGGTAAGGGTAACATAAACACCCAAATGTACGTATAAGGCTATAGTCAGGGTTTGTTCCAAACAAGCGGCTATAAGGTATTTCATTGTTAATGACAGTAGATGGTAAAAAGTTTAACAAGTGAGTGGCCACATTAAGGGCTTCTACCCAAAAGGTAGGTGGAAGGTTGACTTGAAAAAGTAAGGTTCGAATGAGATTGTTTATAGTACAAACCATCTATTCGGATTTTCCATTTTATTGGGATGTTTTGGGACATGAAAATCAAAACTGTATTCCATTTTCGGCAAAAAGTTTATGAAAGTTACGGTTGTCGAATTCTCCACCATGATCACACTGAAATGAACGAATTTCACACTTGAACTGAGTACGAACATATGTACAAAACAAAACAAATTTAGACCAAACATCAGATTTATTATGCAAAGGATAAACCCAAACAAACTGCGAATAGTGATCTAAAAACAAAACATAATATTTAAACCCTGAGAGACTCGGTATAACAACCCGCAATTTTCATCAACGTAAATATACATCTATTAAATTAGATGCAATGTAATATCCATCTATTAAATTAGATGCAATGTAATATCCATCTATTAAATTAGATGCAATATATATACCACCTTTTATAGTAAATGATCGCTTTATTCAAATATGTAAACTGGTTTACATAACTAAAGTAAACGAAGCTCACCGCAACCCTTCCTATGCATCTATATCAATATTTATATCATGTAAATATCCTAATATGTCAAGTGTATATCTTAATATCATTTTTACCAAGTACATTATCCATTTAACGTATCATTTACAACATTATTTCAAATTAGATTATAAACCTTATAATCGTTTAAATCAAACCCTAACTATATGTAAAGCATACATATAAAAAGAATGTGCAAACCTTTAATGCATGATATATAAGTGTAGCAATGCACAATATTAGAATTATTTTTCCCTCCCAAGTCCAATGAAACATCTCATTTTAAGCTCAATGTACAAATCAACGATGCATGAATTCAAATAAGCTCATTTTTCACCGTTTTCATTCTAGATTTTGTACCACCTCTTTAGTACAAGGTACCACACTCAATGCACGACTCCTAAACCCGAAACCTAAACCCTAAGTCATCCTAAAACCATAATCTAAAACCTTAAACCCTAAACGAAACCTTAAAACACTAATTTCATTTTAAAACCTAAAAACTAAACCTAAACCCTAATCCTAACATTAAATATTAATCCTAAACCCTAATCCTAACACTAACCTAAATCCTAAACCCTAATCTATCCTTAATCCTAACCCTAATCCACGAATTAAAACCAAAAACCCTAAGCCAAAACAAGAACCAACCCGGCACCCCTTTTATTTCATTTTGACCCAATTTGAACCCAACCTAGCAACCTAGCACCACTATTACATCACCACCATGTCACAAGCACCCTCCCAAGAACCTCCATCACCACCCTTAAGCTCCAAGTTAGTCTTGTCACCTCCTTGTCACCCCATGTTAACCGAACCCTCATACACCTAACCACCTTGCATAGCTACTCTCTTAGCTCTTCCTAATCACCATCTAGCCTTCATTAGTCATCTCCACTAGCCTTGACAATAATCAAACACCAAAACTTGGGCACTAAGGCTTGTCGAGCCCTATAAATAGCCGAATCCAAGCAACCCTTTCAAACACACCTCAAAACTTCAATACACACTCAAATGGAGTTCTAAATCAGACCAAAGAGGTTCAAGAGAAGCCCTAAGATCAGAATAGAAGCCAAGAATCAAGAGAAGGAAGGTCTTGAATCCATATGTAGGCGTACGAACCCAAAAACCTCATTTCGACCCTTTTAGCTCAAGTAAGCTTATAATCTTGTTCAATAAGCTCATAATCTGTTTTAGAATATTCATAAGACTCCTAAGATCCTATATGAACTCTTGTTAAAGCCTTGGAATCTCAAACCCATAAGCTTTTTTTTATTAACACTCCTAAAAATGACCATTTTGATTTTCTAAGCTAAGCGAATCCTTTTTAAAAGACTCTTCTACGATAGAACATCTTATTTTAGCTTATTCTAATAAGCTATAACCTGCAAATTACTTTCTATATTGAAAAATATCAAAATTATTAGACTTGTTTTGCAAATGTTTTCATGCATAGGGGTATATATCGTAACTTTATAAAATTTATAACTAAAGGGGCTGAAAATGTCATTATCCTAAAGTTATAACTATAAGGACATATCTTGCCAAGTTTCAAAGTTAAAGGTTTAAATGATATATACTTTATATATAAAGGACTAAATTTGTAAAAGTTTATAAATCAAGGGTATATATTGCCAATTTTGCAAACTTAAAAATATAAAATATAATATTTTTATATAAATTATAAAAATATATATTAATATTATAAGAGACTCAATTTTATTATTAAAACCCGATACATTTATCGTTAATAAATTATCGATCGATAAAACCGCATTATAAAAAAAATCAATTAACGTTTTATATTAAACGTAATTTATCATCGACTAGCTTTTAAAAAGAAACTTAAAATCTTAATCTGTACACGTTACTAGGGAATTTTCATATGAGGAGTTTTCATTTTTTGAGTATACTTTTGACGAGTTTGCTGGATTTACGATTTAAAGTAACCTGGCTCCTCAAACGTTTACTGCATGACCTCTGAATTATGATAGCCCGAACAGTGATGCAATATTTCCATAAAATTACTAATTCAAAGTAATATGTATAATTAAACTTTATAAAGTTTTGAAACATAAACAATCAAACTAAGACTTGACATATTATCTCAGGTTACGTGACGAAGCCGTTACTTTCACTTGATATACTTTTGCCATCAATCAGATTTCCCTGTTAAGGTGAGTTCATAGCCTCGCATTTTAATCTTTTGAATGTTTTATAAACCCGCGAGGGGGATACATGCTATAAACCATGAATACAAGTATTTTTTTAACTTTATGCTATCGTGATGCATTATTGCCTAAGTCCCTACTTTTGCCATTAAGACCCTACTATCATGAACCGTTAATTACTCTTCGGAGTGAGCGCGAATGCTATGAATAGATCTATTTGGGACTGAACTTCCCCGTTGGTGTACCTATACTTTTGGTAACCAATAGCACTTCATTTGAATAACTATGCGGGTGTTTGGCAAAGTCACCCATTAGGGCAACTACTTGTGATTATTGATTATCTCAAGGCTTCGGTGTCATAAGCTTAGGGCAATAATACTATTTTTCCATGATAATTGTATATGCAATTATTAGAAACTATGTTGGTATAACAACGTAACCCACTAAATGAACTTGGATTCAAAACTGTTTAAACTTAAACCTCTGAATTTCACTCAACCTTTGAGTGACTATTTAAGCATGTTTTATCTCAGTAATGTGCACCTTAGCACGGAGTGGCACGGACTTGAAGATGGCAAAACTGTTATCATTCAAACTTTATGTTTCTAGATTTTAGGACCTCTCTTTTGTAAAATCTGATGAATAAATGAATGATAACTAAATTTTCCAAAAACGTCTCTTTACGAGTCGTTTTCTATGATTATGACTGTTGTACTATGAAGTAATACCCCAGATTAGCTTCCCTGCTATAAATTTATCAAAATAGGGTGTTATACCGTATGGGTGAAGTCCACACACCTAGTGAATAAAGACAAAACAAAGAAGTATCTATAGTATAGAAACTGACGAACCGGAAGCCTCCCGTGTTTGCCGAATCTGACAAGCAAGGCAAGAACGGGAGGTTCACGTTATTAGACACGAAAAGAAGCATAGAAAGAAACAAGACTGACGTATCACGACCCCCACCCTGGTGTCCCAAGACAGCTGATGCCACGTGTTTGACAAACAAAGAAAGCTGAGGGATAGGAGATGTGAGCAGTGAACTGGAGTAAAGATCCCCCGTGTTGTCACATCGAAGAAGCACCCGACGCGTCATGAAATCCTTAACGAAAATCAAACGATCAAATTGATAGTAGCAAGATATTTGACACGAACAAATTGACGAATTAAATATTAAATTCTTGACAAGTATGAAGGGGTTATAAGAACATTATTTAAGTGTAAAGATCTAGTTTGGAGTTGGCAAATACATGGCCCGTTATTAGTGACGGGTTAGAAATGACCGTCCACCAATCCGAGACTAGACGATACATACATACACGTATTAAAAATTTCACTAAGACTATTAACTGAATTATTGGGATGAGAGCTTGCACCTATATCAAAATTCCAAGCGCCAGAAGCAAAATCATAAAGTGTCGTGGCAGTAAAAACATGAGGTAATGTAGTCTCTTGTCCCGGGATAACCGTGGGCCCCATATGTTCGGGCTGAACCTGTGGTAGAACAAATAATGGGCCCATTTGCTGAGTGGGTTGGGCCTGTGAAAACATATACTGACCGGGCTTAACCAATGTAGTTGGCTGGATACACGGTTAGGTAAAACCTGGTGGGCCTATAAAGAATGGGGCCTGTGAATAATCTATGTATATGCTTGCCTTGATGGTAACAAGCAAAAGTACCCGCACGTTGCTGCGGGGCGGGGTTTCTTTTAATTGGTGTCGACAATTTTTTTTTTTAGGTTTTTTTTTCCTGGTTTTTTTTATCAAGCAAAATAGTCCGCGCGTTGTGGCTGGGCCTCATGTTTAATAGTTTTTTTATATGGACTTATGTGTTGGGCCTTATGTCACGGGTATTTTTTATTTGATTAAATCAATACTTTTGTAAAAAAAATTCTATTTTGTGCCGAGCAATTTTTTTTATATTGGGTTTATTTTTTCGGTCTCATGTTTAATAGTTTGTTTTTTATATGGGCTTATGTGTTAGGCCTCATGTCGCGGGTATTTTTTAATCTGAATAAATCATTATTTTGTAATTTTTTTATATTTTGTGCGGAGCAAATTTTTTTTTATATTGCCTACTTTAAAAAAAAAACTTATGTGTTGGGCTCATGGCGCGAGTATTTTTTTTATCTGAATAAATCAGTACTTTTGTAAAAAAAATTTCCTATTTTGGCTCGATGAATTTTTTATATTACCTAATTTTTTTAAAAAAAGAAAAAAAAAAGTTAAATGGGCCGGCCACGGTAGCAAACACAAAAGAAACGACGTCGTTTCTTTTGTGCTTTTTTTATTTGATTAAATCAGTACTTTTGTAATTTTTTTCTTATTTTGTGCCGAACAATTTTTTTTATATTGGGTTTATTTTTTCGGTCTCATGTTTTGTAATTTTTTTTTTCCTATTTTGGCTCGAGGAATTTTTTATATTACCTAATTTAAAAAAAAAAAAAAAAAATTAAATGGGCCGACCCAAATTGGGAGCCCAAAGGGCCGGCCACTGTAGCAAACACAAAAGAAACGACGTCGTTTCTTTTGTGCTTTGATTATAAGTATTTTTTTTTATATTGGGTTTATTTTTTCGGTCTCATGTTTAATAGTTTATTTTTTTTATATGGGCTTATGTGTATTGGGCCTTCAATGACGCGGGGGTTATTTTTTTAATCTGAATAAATCATTACTTATGTAAAAAAAAAAAAATTCCTATTTTGGCTAGAGGAATTTTTTATATTACCATAATTTTTATTTTTAGTTTTAAAAAAAGTAAATGTGGGCCGGCCCAAATTGGGAGCCCAAAGGGTCGGCCACTGTAGCAAACACAAAAGAAACGACGTCGTTTCTGGGCTTATGTGTTGGGCCTCATGTCGCGGATATTTTTTATTTGATTAAATCAGTAATTTTGTAAATTTTTTTTTTATTTTGTGCCGAGCAATGTTTTTTATATTGAGTTTATTTTTTCGGTCTCATGTTTAATAGTTTGTTTTTTATATGGGCTTATGTATTGGGCCTCATGTCGCGGATTTTTATATCTGAATAATAAATCAGTATTTTTGTAAAAAAAAAATTATATTTTGTGCCGAGCAAATTTTTTTTTTATATTGCCTGCTTTAAAAAAAACTTATGTGTTGGGCCTCATGGCGCGAGTATTTTTTTTATCTGATTAAATCAGTACTTTTGTAATTTTTTCTAGTTTGTGCCCCGAGCAATTTTTTTTATATTGGGTTATTGTACGATCTCATTTTAATTATTTTTTTTTTTTATATGGGTTTATATGCGTTTAGGCCTCATCACGTCGCGGGTATTATTTTTAATCTGAATAAGTCAGTAACATTTTTTTAAAAAAAAATTACGTATTTTGGCCGAGAATTTTTTTTATATTACCTAATTTAAAAAAAAAAAAAAAAAAAAAAAACAGGTAATGTGCTGCCAAAGTGGGAACCCAAATGGCGGACAACTGTACACACAAAAGAAACGACGTCGTTTCTTTTGTGTTTTGAGTATAATCAAATATATGAAACGGCAAATCTTTGATATTAATGAAGCCGAAAGACAATTGCTAGGATTGGTGTAGTATGGTCAACAATTGTTGGCTGCTATAATATATATAATAATAAATCACAAAGAACTTTGATAGCGGCAGCGAGCAAGTGTAAACGAAAAGCAAAAATCACTATAGAGTGGATTTGTTAACCGAAGAACAAATCACCAAAAACCAATAATAAACGACTTGATACCGCGATCAAGTAACAGATTAGACAGCTTACCTAAGAACAAGAACCAAGGTTTGTTACCTACGAACAAACACCAAACGAAAAAGAAAAAAAAAGAAAAAGGAACGAATTAGAGTTTGGGGATTTTTGGATCGGTGTTTCAATGGTGGTTGTGATACCATGTAAGGTTTAGGAAATCTTGTCTGTCATTATCATTAAGTATACGGGTATAAATACAATACATTAGAAAGGTCTAGATGTGGGCTTGAGCCTAAATATCAATATAATGCATAATAAAATATGGGCTAACTTTAAAAATAATAGCCATGTTAAGATTCGAACATTGGTTTTGTCATCTAGAAACTAACACTCTAACCACTAGACTAGCCTAGAAGTTTTGGTGGATAATTGAAAACAAATTTCTTATGCTTTTTAAAACACATTTTTTTCCCAAAATAATTCAATGATAAAAACACCATTCGTATTATATATCCGTATTTTTTAGGTATTATGTGTACCTGCTCTCGCGACTCTTTCTTCTCAAGATCATAATGAACCACTGTATATGTATCTCTTCCTCCTAACCCAAACGTTGAAATTGGTGTGATTGATCTTTTAAATTTTTTAGTATTAGTAATACGAGAAGTTGTCCGTCCTCTCATATGAAAATCTTAATGAACCCACGTAAAAAAACAAGTGATGGTATCTATTCTTAAAAACCCAAATGATAAAAATTTGTAATTTTTTAATTTTTTAGGTCACTATTAATTTAGTATATAAACAAATGCTGTTTTTGGTGAATTTTTGATACATGATATAATAAATTATGAAACCGGCCAATTTGTTCACAAGAGGATATAGTTGCTCAAACTTTGCTTAAAATGCATCCTTTGGTCCAGCAATATGAACATAAGTGTATCTTGTGATAGATGAATAACTTAGTTTATGGGGGAATGCTTTAGATGGAAGAAGAAGAGACTATGTCGATATTTGTGTTTCCCCTATTTGAAGATCGATCAAAAGGAGATTGGAACGTTGCGCTAGGCATCCTCAATCGTGATCCAATCCTAGTAAGAATGTAGTATCACACTACAAACCCTGGCGAAGAATTGCCACTTTTTTCCCCCAGCGGCGTGTCCTGGGAAAACCTTCCCCAGCGAATTGTCTCTGGGGAATCGTCACCAGGGGAAGAGTCTCTAATGGATTTCTTATCCCAGCGATAATCCCCAGCTACGATGTGGGCCACAATTTTAGTCAAGGAACTAGTGTCACGGGTGGCACATTTTTCCGGCCATACGACATGTCGCAGAGAAATCTTTGGGTAAACTAAAGTGTTTAAGCCCGTTCATTAAATCTTAACTTAATTTTGAACTATCCCAAGCGACATGTCGCTGGGGATAAGTTTTAATAAACATTTGGAAAATACTTTCCCCAGCGACATGTCGCTGGGGAAAGATTTTATTAAATGTTTAATAAAAACTTTCCCCAGCGACATGTCGTCAGGGGAACGTATTTTCAATGTTTATTAACAAATTATCCCCATCATCCCAGCGACATGTCGCTGGGGATCGTTCAAAATTTAAGTTAAGTTTAATATAACGGTCCTTAAAACACTTTAGTTTACCGCAGTAAGATTCTCCATCCGACATGTCGATGGGAAAATGATGCCACCGAGCACTAGTTCCTTGACTAAAAATGTGGCCACAACGTCTCTGGGATTATCGCGCCAGTGAAAGAATCCCTTACGAGACTTCCCCAGTGAAGATTCCCCAGAGACATTTCGCTGGGGAAGGTTTTCCCCAGCGACACGCCGCTGGGGAAAGTGGCAAATCTTCGCCACGGGTTGTAGTGTGATACTACATCTTACTAGACTTGGATCAGATTGAAGGATGCCTAGCGCAACGTTCCAATCTCCTTTGATCGATGCTTCAAATAGGGGAACACAAATATCGACATAGTCTCTTCTTCTTCCATCTAAAGCATTCGCAAAACTAAGTTAATCATCTATCACAAGATACACATATGTTCATATTGCTAGACCAAAAGATGCAATTTAAGCAAAGTTGAGCAACAATATCACTTGTGAACAAATTGGCCGGTTCATAATTTATTATATCATGTATCAAAAATTCACAAAAACAGCATTGTTTATATAACTAAATAAATAGTACCTAAAAAAATTAAAAAATACAAATTTTTATCATTTGGGTTTTAAGAATAAGATACATACTTGTTTTTTACGTGGTTCATTAAGGTTTTCAGAAGAAGAGACGCACAACTTCTTTTGGTATACATAATACCTAAACAATTAAAAGATCGAAACACAAGTTCAACGTTAAGGTTTGGAGAAGGGGATACATACGTGGTTCATTATGATCTTGAGAAGAAGAGACGCAGGTATACATAATACCTAAAAAATACGGATATAAAATACGAATGGTGTTTTTATCATTGAATTATTTTGGGAAAAAAATGTGTTTTAAAAAGCATAAGAAATTTGTTTTCAATTATCCACCAAAACTTCTAGGCTAGTCTAGTGGTTAGAGTGTTAGTTTCTAGATGACAAAACCAATGTTCGAATCTTAACATGGCTATTATTTTGTTTAGTATACCTACAGGAAGATTCTAAGGAATGATCTAGTGGATAATTTGATTTAACATGTTCAACTAGATCCCTAAGAACTGCAACTTCTTCCTGAGTATTCTTAATATAGGCAGAGTGAGCTGTCCTTTTATTCAACAATTTAGGGGTTATTGGTTCCACATCAATCTTAAGCATCTCTGGATCAATAGTGTGTTTTATAACAGCATTATCAACTAGAGCTTTTCCTTTAAGTTTCCTTAAATCATCCTTGAGAGCTGTAATTACCAAAACTTTTTTTCTAAAGACTAGCATTTAAATAAGAAATTTCCACAGACTTTAGATTGACTTGATTAATTAACCCATCACATTATTCTTTTGATCGAATACGTGCTGGTTTAATCGAGTCATAAAGTTGCTTATAGGTCTGTTTTAAATGTTCATTCTCAGCAATAAGCTTTGACACCTTGTGATCCAATTCAAGATTTATCGTTTCAATCTCTTCTATGTCTTTTTGATCGTATCCTTATTCATATTTTCACTTAGAGATATAATTCTCTCTTTCAACTTCTTTATGACCATGTCTTTCTCTTGCGATTGAGCTTTTAATTCATTTAATTTAAAATATTGATCAAAACTTAGAGCACTTTGATTTGAAACAGAATTGTCCCTTCGAAAAACTTCCTGATTAAGTTGAGCGTCAACTTCTAAAGAGATGCAATGTTTTTCAAAAGTGGTAAAACTTCTGAACAATTTATCGTAAGTCTCTTTTTTAATGAAATCCTTTTTATTGAGAAGTTCTGTCTCAAGTTTGAGACACTTTTATATTCATGCACATTCACAGAAGCATTATCCACAAAAGAATTCATAATTATGTTCACAATATCTTTGTTAATGACTTGTTCCAAGAGTCGTTCGTTTTCGTTCAAAACTTGATTCATTTTAACTTCAAATGTTTTTTACTCTAAACGATGTTGTTCCACAGCCTGTTCTATTTGATGAAAGACATTTTGGACTTCAGAAAGTTCATCAATCAAATATTGATCAAATGTATTAAATAAGTCCTTTAGAACTTTTACAAATGGAATTATTTCATCCCTAAAACAAGCTTTTATATGTTCAAACCCCCATGATCCCTCAGTGATAGTTGTGGCCTTTGACAACCACGTCAAAACCAGTAAGATGGTGTTTAAGTTTCTTCAAACTTGTATTAACCATGTTGACTTTTAAAAGTTTTTTTTGGAACCTCAACTTTAGTGGGTCTATTAGAAAGAGTGGGTTCTGGAGAATTCACAGAATTCTGAGACCAAAAGACTTGTTCAGCAGATAATTCAGTTTGTGGAACAAATCGCGTTTCAAAATCTAGAGAAAGTTGATTAAGAACAACATAATCGACTGGTGTAGTATTAACTTTCTTTTCTAACATCATAGGATCTTGTTGTTTTAAAAGCATTTTTGAACGACTCTCTTCAGCAAGCATTAGGGTGTCTTCGGAGTCAGGAATCACAATACACTATATTCTTAATGACAGTACCTTTCATAAAGCTTGGTTCCAACTGCTAGAGCTTGCTTTAGATAGAAAGGATTTTTGAAAACCTAGAGCTTGTTTAGGGGTATGATCAATATAAACACTCGTTTCGTCAAACATGTGAACAGATTTGTGCATATTGAATCTTCTTTTAAAACAATTATGTATCTAGTTGTTTGAATTCTCTTTCTAAGCAATCTCTCTATCTATTTCCTTAGATTCTTCTTCTTTAAAACATTTTTGAGTAGAGTACTGTATGCTTAAAGATTCCTTTTCTTTTAAATATCAAAAGAGTTTGTTTAAGACGACAGATCCACTACAGACTGTGCACTTGGAAATGCTGAAACGTTATCTGTACTTTTTAAATCAACATTTTGTCCTTCTTTTAAAACTTTAACTTGTTCCTTATATCTTTCAAGCTCAGTAGTTAAAGTATCATTGACACTTTTATTGTACAGGTTTATCTTAGTATAATTAACAACTTAGATTTTCAGTTGTTCAATCATAGATAATATCAGTGCATCTTGTTGTGCAGAAGAATTAGAATTCTGAACAGTTGCCTGTTGTGATTCAATCACATACTGAGAATAAGGATGATATATTGCTATCCCTTGTGTATTTCAGTCTCTGAATGGTTCATAACATTCGACTGTTCAGAAGACGGCATTGCCTGCACAGCTTGATTAATCATATTATTATTCACATTATCATGATTGTGTACCTCAGCGAGAGAATCTGAACCATAATGAGATAAATTCGCCATGAGAGCAACTTTGGCAGTGTTAAGTTCATCACAATCAGAGTCATATGCATCCAAATCATCAGCTTGATAAGCAGCATTGTGAGTAATGACAGTCTGTGTGGCTTAACCTTTGAATACTGATCTGCCAAAAATGCCAGTTCCTCCTCATGTAGAATTTGACCATTTGCTTGAGCTTGTATCAGCAACACTTTCTTCTTAAACCACGAATCATCCCGCTTACTCTTAGGTTTAGTACACTGTTTGGACATGTGGCCTTCCCCTTTGTAGTTGTAACAAATAACAGTCCTTTGTTTTCCAGAATTGCTTCCACTTGCTCCTAGAGTGTAGGTCCTACTTGTCCCCGTAGCAAAAGAAATTTGCCTCCCCTGTACTGGTTGTAAGGTAATTCTGCCATCATTAATGGTAGCTTGTTGCCTAGGGTTTGAATGAAAAACGAATTCCTAAGCTGATTATTGGTAGTAGGATAGCGAGATGTGACGACAGCTGATAAGGAATGACATCAATACGGTTAATGGCATCAATGGGGGTCATCACGCTTGCTTTGAAACACAGAATATTAGACCTAAGTCTAGTGAGGGAAATTCAGGTTGTTGTTGTTGTTGGTTAACCGTAGGAGCAAATTCAATTTGAGGGATTGATGATGGTGAAGAATAAGCATTGTGGTGAACTGATGATTGATAATCATTAGATGGATAAAAAAAGGTGACCCCCCTGAAAGAGTGTTTGAATGAGTATTGTTGAGAGACTGAATAAGGTGGAATCCACACTATGGAGATGTATGAGTGAACCAGGTGATTGAAATTGAGAGTTTGGTAATAGTTTTGGATGAGTTTAATAAGGAGACTGGGTTATCTGATGGGTTGCAACCAAAGCAACCAGATCTGAATTGCATTCATGCATTAAACGAACTTCATTTGCATGAAACTCATGTTGTCCCAAGTAATCATGAAGCTGTTCAATATTAGTTGTGTGCAAATCCCAAACTAGTTTGACATCTATCACAAATTTGCTCCACTCAAGAGGAAGAATATTCAAAAACTTGGTGTTCACTTGAAATTGTTCTAGTTTCACATTGTAGATGTTCATGTCATTGAGTAGCAGTGAAAATCTCAAATAGAAATCACGTAGTGTTTCTCTCCCTCTTATAAGCAAACTATCGAATTCATCATAAAGCTTACACTCTCTTTCCTGTTTCATCAATGAAGTTCCTTGCATGAGAAGTTGAATTCATTCCCAAAGTTCCTTGGCGACTTTATGATTGCTAATTAATGCATAGACCTCTAGAGGTAGTACTTGGAGAATGATATTTGTTGCTTTGACATCACAATCAGCTTGAATTGCTTCTGTAGCAGATAATTCAGAATATTTCTTTGGTCTAGTCACTCCATTCTTCTCAATCGTAGGCCAGATGAGTGGACCATGTTTTCAATCAAATTCCAGAGAATCATTCCGACGGATGCTGTCTATTCATCATGTATAGCTCCATTCTACTTTTCCAAGAATCGTACATATCTTTTTCCAACATGGGTGGACGATTGTCAGCACCCGAAAGAATCGCTTTATCAGCAAGAGACGTCATTATGAAAATGTATATGTTAAAATATTATTGATTGATCGAACGGTGATTGAAAGAAATTATGTTTGAAGGTGTTGTCTTGTATGTGTTTTAAGTCGTGAAAACTACACGGGATTTTACAATTCTTGACAAAACTGGGAAAACAAGTGAGTGTTTCATGGGATTTTACAAGTCAAAGAAACAAAACCATACAATTTTGATTAAGTAATTTGAGTTTTGAATTTTAGTTGCGAATTCGGTGACCAAATGATAACTGCGAATTCGGTTATCAAAGGAAAATTGCAAATTCGTTTGCTACTGATAACCTGCGAATTCAGATGATACTGAAAAATTGCAAATTCGGTTGCTTCTGAAAAGTTGCCAAATCGGTGTCAACTAAAAATGCGAATTCGGTTGAAGGAAAATTGCCAATTTGGTTTAAACACAGATTGCGAATTCGGTTACCACTAAGAGAACTGCCAATTTGGTTGAAACACAGATTGCGGATTCGGTTACCACTGAGAGAACTACCAATTTGGTTGAAACACAAACTGCGAATTTGGTTTAAATGAAAATTGCGAATTCGGTTGAAACGCAAATTGCGAATTCGGTTATAACTAAAACGGGAGAAGTTCGGGGTACCACTAGTAAACTAAAATCAAAAATTTTTAAAACACAAATAGACACCTTTTTTTGATCGTTTATTCCGCCAAATTTTCGTTACAACTAGTATAACTAAGTCCTATAGACATTACAAATACAAACTTATAGTTTTTTAAAGCTAAAAAATGTGAAATCAAGATTTGTAACTTTTTAAAACCTGTTTCGGGGAAGAGTGAGCGAAAGAGGTTGTGTGGGAACAAAAATGTGTTTTTCTTTGATCCAAAGCAAATACACCTATATCCAAAGATACTAGATCAAATTTACCTAGGTAAATGACCTTTTAGTGTACAAATGAGCTTCGAATACAAAAGAAAAAGAAGAAAATGGGGTACGGTTTGAAAACAAACAAAACGAACAAAAACTAATCAAATCACTCCATGGCTCTTGATACCAATTGAAGAATATTAGTAATCTTTAACAATAAGAACTGGAGAGAGAAAGTGGGAAGGAAAGAAGTATTTTCTAGTGAGAGAAAGTAAAAGAATAGAAATGCATTAACTATGTGAAAAATACAACCAACCAACCACCTCTCCAAGGCATGGAGAGGTGTTTATATACTTACAATGGATCGTGGGCTTAGGCTTGCATGGGTTTATCCATGGGCCTTAAGCTAAATAACTATGTAAGTTTCCAAAAATTACTTAACAAGCTAACTACTGTTATCTATGGAAGTGACCGACACTTTCGTGTTCCTAACAAGTTGTGTCGTGAAGTGAAGTTGTGCGGTTAGTATTTTACTCCTTAAAATACATAAGTTTGTGATAGATTTGTTCTAGCTATGATTAGAACTCGACATTTGGCTTAGTGTCGAAAATCGGTGTAAGCTTAGTTGTGTATGGTTTTTCTCTGCTTAAAGGGAGCTTGTTGACTAGTGAAGTAACTCTCGAGTTGGGTACTCGGAGAGTGGAGTAGGGCGAAGAGGTTCTTGGTGACCGAACCACTATAAATCATCGCGCCCGGTTTGCACTTTCTTTTACTTTTCGCTTTACATCTTTATTTACCTTATCGCCTTATATTTATATTTGCATTATATCTATATGTGTGTTAATTGTTGCTTATATTGTTTGGATGATGATTGCGTCATGGATAGAAGTTAACATTATGATTGTGTTTATATTGCTATGACATGTTCTAGTGGATATAGATGTATTATTCACACTCATCATATTGCACCAAACTTGATGGATAATTTGATACTAAATATTTTAAGTTTTTAAATGGAAACGTATTCCCCCTACCCTTCTAGGATTTTAACACGTTTTGAAGACGATTTTTCTAATTTAATTCAACAACAGATCTGATGGTTTCAGTGTTAATCATAAGATGATTAAATACTTGCTTACTTTTGCTCATTGAAGCTTTGGTAGGCAAATATTCAATACGTTTCACCAAATGAGTTGTTTGTTTCTGAAAAGATTTTCTAAAAATATTCCTTCTTACTTCATTGGCAAAAAAACAACTGCTCATGTGATTTTTCAGTTTGAGGTGTAAAAAGTTCATAAAGGCTATTTTGCTTGGTGTAATCATATGGTTTCACCTTAGCTTTACATAGATTTGATCTATTCTCTTCCGCAAGACGAATTGTTTCATCAGAATTAGGAGCAAATAAATTCGCAAGATCGTTCTTATCATATTTGACATTATAAAGACATGGTTTCTCCAATTGAACTTTCTTGAGGTACAAAGGATTTGCAAAACTGCTTACGCCCAGACCAGTATAATACGAACTCGATTTAGGAGTAAGAATATGCATAGTTTGAACAGGTTGACCGGTTTTATAAAAAACGTTGGTTAAAAACTTTATTTGATTTTTCAAAGCAATCAATTTGTCAATGTCTTTATTTTCTCGTTCTTTAAAATCCTTTTTCATTTGTTCATTTTCCTTTAAAATTTGAGAAATCTTACTTTCATGTGTAGAAATCTGGTTTACAAGCTTGGCATTTGCTTCTTTAACACAAAAAGTTGTATGTGATTGAGTTTTTGAAGATTCATTATGTAGTCGTTTAGTTTCTTCTAATAAACCAAGAGCTTTAGCACATTTAAGTTCAGCTTTCTCTTTGTCTTTGTGATTTGTTTGGAACATTTTGTACTTCTCAAGCTCACTTTTGCAATAAGAAAAATCTTGTTTGCTTATCTTAAGATCTTGTTTGCTTTTCTTAAGCTCTTGAGTGAGAGACATGTTTGCTTTCTTTAATTGCTTTTGAGATTTTTTGTTTTCATCAACATCAAGTTTTAAATTGGCAATTAAAGAAGCAAGCAATACACATTTATCCTCAGATTCTTCAGCATTTTGGTCAGCCGTTCCTTCATTATCACACATATCTGATGAATCAGGAGTGACATTACTATCAACCGTTTCCACCACATATGTGTCATTAATGGATTCAGGTTACTCAGAAGACGTACTTCCATGGCGGGTGATGCGAATATGGCATTCGACTTACGGCCGACGGAAGACGTACTTCCGTGGCGGGTGATGCGAATATGGCATTCGACTTACGGCCGACGGAAGACGTACTTCCGTGGCGGGTGATGCGAATATGGCATTCGACTTACGGCCGACGAAAGACGTACTTCCGTGGCGGGTGATGCGAATATGGCATTCGACTTACGGCCGACGGAAGATGTACTTCCGTGGTGGGTGATGCGAATATGGCATTCGACTTACGGCCGACGGAAGACGTACTTCCGTGGCGGGTGATGCGAATATGGCATTCGTCTTAGTATTGGGCTTGCAACGCCTCTTACATATTTTCTATATCCGGAGATACTTACGTGACATGCACGAAGATAATTATAATGGTATCGTTATACCCCTATAGCCCCCCAAGTTTAATGGTGCTATGTTCTATTAGTAGTATTAAACTTGCAGACAAAGTATCCAAAAAACATGAATAATTTTAGCACCTACCCCAACAGGCCGTGGCCCGCGTAACACGGAGCTTACTAGAAAGGTGGCTGGTTCATATACCCTAATGTGCTATGCACGAAACTTGTAGCCTACTAGGAAATAGCACTCGACTATGTGCGATATGAAATGAAACACAAGGTGTTTGTTTATTTATTATGTCCCGATTTCGGGAATTTAACTCCGTACATTAGGAAGGTAGCGGATATGAATTAAAAGTAATATGATTTAACTAATAATAGGCATAAGAACGTGTACAACAAATGTTTTCACGTTTATGTAAGTAAGCCTTGCACGCCCCCTTCACGCCTCCGCAAGCGCTAGTTACATATAGGACTACGTAAGCCATAAAAACGACCGAGGCACGGTCATGTGTCATAATGATGACAGCTAAAAAACTTTCCACGGATGCATTGATAAAAAAGTACTCGATTTATATTTAGTTTAGTCGCAGATCTATATGAGTTGACCAGTAATCAAAATAGTTAGCCGCGGGTTGCCCCCGGATGGGAGTACAAATGTTGACTCCAAATGTATAATTTTAAATACTCATTAAGAGCTCAATGGGCGCATGGAGGGGTTGTAGCCTCGCGCTTTGCGACCCCTTGGGTAAGCAAAGGAAGTCGTTATGACAAAAGAGCGGATGTCCGCTGCATTGGCGATCGGAACATGTCGTGTGGATAAAGGTTTCGCGGTCCGTGCATGATGTTGGCCGCTTATGAATTAGTTTGTCCGTATATCATTATGTATCCGTAAAACTGACCACCCAAGGTTTGACGTGCAGAGCGTCACAGGAAGGACGTAGGCTTTATGACGCAAATTACTCTGAAAAGTGAAAGAAAATATGTCTGGACGCGCAGAGTATCGCGGAAAGACCGCAGATACCAAAAAAGAAAATATGCCCGAATGTGCGGAGTATCGCGGAAGGACCACAAATACCAAAAAAGAAAATATAACCGGACAGAAGCATAGATAATTGCAAATAAGGGATAAATATGCAAAATAATATTTGCGAAATCATTTTATACGACATATCTTTGTATGCGACGTTTGCAAAGTCATGGCTTAATCAAAAAATTATATTGTTTCCTTTTGAAACAATATTCGTTTTAAATTTAAATGAATATCAAATAAGGTCACCACACAACACTCAGCTCCAGTTGCACCGCGACATGTTTTTGTGGAGGACGGAGCGGACCAGGAAGTCAGGCCGCGACATGCTATAAGGAGGCCGGGCCGCGACATGATTTTTGGAGCAGACCATAAATATAAAGAAGTTGTGCCGCGACGAGTGGACCAGAAATATAAAGAAGCCAGGCCGCGGCATAATGTTTGGGACAAACCGGAAATACAAGGAAGCTGGGCCGCGACATAATTATAAAGAGGTTGGGCCGCGACACATTATTAAGCGGCCGGACCGACCCATGACGGAAGTCGGGCTCACGGACAAAAATATAAGAGTCCTTTTAAAATAATCTTTGCAAAATAATGTTTGCATAATAATATTTACAAGTGAGGGATAATTGCAAATAAGGAAAAAGATATGGATAAAATCTTTTTTATCAAATTAAAAAATATTGGTAATATCTTGTTACCAAATTAAAAAGATACAGATAATATCTTATCAAGTTTAAAAAATATTGGTAATATCTTGTTACCAATTAAAAAAAATATTGGGGGAGAATGAGTCAGCTGCACGATCGCGATTATGATTCTGCTCATAAGCTGGGATAATCGAAGTTGATAAATGTAATACCGAAAAATAAATCGGAGTTTAATCCATGTTTTTTAACATACAAATGAAGTGATCTTCATACACGCTTTTAAAACAGGTGGAAAAGTCAAAAAATCGGAGTTAACTTTGAACTTCAATATCTTATGGATATCATGGAATTCCAAGTGTACATGTCTTTTGGTTGGATTGATCAAAAGTTTGCTGGCTTTTTAGGTTGCAAGGTTAGATCTACATAGTTATTCTTTTAACATAGTTTTCATGTGCATGAAAGTATTTATTTTATGCCTTAGCAATAGTGATTTGAGATATTTGCATAGCATGGCAGAATGCATCGAGTGAGAAACGACAATACGAAAGTTTCAGAATTACCGACTTTAGAAACTGATTTTTGCTTTTCATGAGAACACGAAACATAGTTTATTCGTTGTCCCACGGATGGCGCCAACTTGTTGATACAAAAGTTCGGTCGGATCGTACCTGGCCCGAATAGGCGGCTATTCGGGTATGGAGCGCCTTGTTCTTGTACCAAGTGAATTTGTTGAGGAACCCTGCATAATGAATAAAACACCGTTAACCTTACCGTGGGGACGGACCCCACGATTAGACTCTGGTGTGAGAGTAAGTAATCGATTTGAGAGAGAGTAATCGAGAACGATTAGGGTTATAAGTCATGAAGTGATCATGATTATAATGTGTGTAATGTGTTGTTGTTGTGTCTATTGTGTGTCAAAGTGTGTCCCTGCATGAATGATAATTGTATTATATTTATAGGCTACGTACCGTAGGGTTTCCTTATCTTTAGGCCCAATATTCATTTGATATCTTCAAGATTTGGCAATATCTTCAGGATCATCTTACTTATTTAAATAAGTAGAACATATCTCTTATTTAAATAGATTATCTCTTCCTAAAATAGCTCATGGAGTTATTAACGGTAAGGCGCACGTGTTGGCGCTACGTTCTAGCGCCCGCGGCCCATACAGTGTCCGTGACCGCGACCCACTAGCCCAGTAGCAGTAGTAAATGGGTAAGCCCATAACCATATAAATGGGTCGGGCCATACTATACGTCAACATCCTGCATGTGCAAAAACCATAATAGCCTTTAGAAAACCTTTCTAGAGTATGTCTACCAATAAATACCACACATAAAGTACTTGAGTTAATATTAACATAGACCCATTATTTGTCATAGATCTAATGAATCAATCTCGACCATCTATTTTTTCATAAAAAAAAAACCCACTTTTCATCTTTTTTAAAAAATAAAATATCTTACAAACGGTAAATCGTCACACGACAAAAAATACACCATCGCGACGAGTATTTTTTTATCTTTCAGTAGACGGGTGACACAATATAATTTCGAAGAACTTTTTTTCGATTTTTTTTTCAGTCACGAATTGCAAAAATCATATATGATTCGTATAACGAATCATATATGATTCGTATAACGGATCATATATGATTTCATAAAATCATATATGATTTCATAAATCATACATGATTTGTGATTCCGACGAACTTTTTTTAATTTTGCTTCAGTCACGAATTGCGAAAATCATATATGATTCGTATGACGAATCATATATGATTCGTATAACGAATCATATATGATTTCATAAAATCATATATGATTTCATAAATCATATATGATTTCATAAAATCGTATATGACTTCATAAAATCATAAAAAAAGTTCGTCGAAAGTACATAGTGTCGCCCCTCTATAGAAAGATAATTTAATTCTCGTCGCGATGGTATGTTTTGTTTTGCGTAACGATTAATAGTGTGCGAGATATTTAATTTTTAAAAAAGAGATAGAAAAGTGAGTTTTTTTATTTTTGATGAAAAAATGAGTGGCTAAAATTGGTTCATTGGGTCTATGACAAATATTGGGTCTATATTGAACTTTTGGCTAAAGTCCTTACCTGTGCTTTAATGGCTTCATCTTGTACAGGTTGTTCTTTTGCTTCCGATACACATATCAACATTTATATGCTATATAATAGGATCAGATGACACTGACACTGCCAAAAAAGAAGCTTTTTTGAGTTGAGGGATGGTCATTGGTTGGGAAAAGGATTAAGATCGCAAATAGCATACGATTTACCATAATGAATTCTTTTTTAGTTCAGGGACTGGTCATTGGTGAAGCTCGGAACTTGGCCTCAGCTACAAATTTACCATAATGAATTCTTTTTGAGCATACGATTTTATGTATAAAATTTAATAGCCTATGATTTGTTGCATAGATAAAATTTATGTAGGCTGTATATTAGGTGGAAACGATTTTATGTATAGCTTTTTGAATAATTGTCAATTTGGGTATTTTAATTTTTAATTAACACAAATTTTTGGGATATAATGAAATGGAAGTTAGTGTGGTAACGGATATTGAGAAAAAATCCAAATCGGTTAGAAAAAAAGTTAGACTGTCTTTTTGTGCAAGAAAAAAAGTAGACTACCTTGATTAAAAAAAGACCATAACTTTATCGACTTTTTATCATTTGCCTTTTTATAAAAGGCTTGTTGTTTACTCATTTGTGTTTGTCGATCACAATTATTAGAACATAAGAGTTGACTATGTTACAAAATAATAGATGAGTTTACTTTTTTTAAATACCAAAACCGAACCAGTTTTAATTGTCATAGTCGAATTTGAATAACAAATTTAATCTCGTACAACCCGAACTTGATAAACCAAATCATCTGTAGTAAGTGGGATCGGAAAAATGAACAATCGTGCATAATTTTAATATTGTTACAAAAAACCCTGACCCGAAAAATTTAGCCCGAAAAACCGAATTTATATTAACTATATATAAATGGTGCATACCCTTAACTTTAATTTCTAGATCTGCCACTAAGGATGGGTATTAAGATAGATTCAAGGGTAATATGTGGAGACATACAATCAAGCATTATGTCGTTCGGTGAAGATTGAAGAGGCATTGAATTTCACATGACACGTTAATCCAATGATGTTCAAGGGTGAATAAACTCATGCTACCGCATCACACGAAGGTTGTCAATGATCATCATGTGTTCATAGTGAGAGTGTAGTAAAACAAAATCACTTATCCAGATATTCGTTCTCATAACGGGTATAATACCCTAAAGAGTAAACTGCAAAATACATCCTTGTGGTTTCATGTTTCTCACGAAATATATCCCTAATCGAAACTATTAGCAGTTTACACCACTCGTTAGGCAAACGTTTGCCGAAATACATCCCTCGTCACTAACTTCGTTAAATATCCAGTTTTTTGGGCCCCACTTCAGGAGTATTTTCGTCCTTTTCATGTTTCCCAAAATCATATAATCTCGAGTAAACTACAAAATACATCCTTATGGTTTCATGTTTCTCACTAAAATATTCATCCTATAGTGGAAAGAAAGGACAAAATACCCCAGAAGTGGGCCCAAAAAACTGGATATTTAACGAAGTTAGTGACGAGGGATGTATTTCGGCAAACGTTTGCCTAACGAGTGGTGTAAACTGCTAATAGTTTCGATCAGGGATGTATTTCGTGAGAAACATGAAACCAAAAGGATGTATTTTGCAGTTTAGTATAGTGATAATAGTAGACTTGAAAATGAACATCATCGATCTGTTGGGTTTTATAATCTAATTAACAATTAATTAACACGAGTACGCAGCGGAATAAATGATCACGTGTAGAACACAATAATTAACAAGATAGAAAACATGTACCTTTTAGCACGAAACGATACACCGTTTAAAGGTAACCGTAAACACCGTCTTCTATATACGCGTGTGTATAATACCACGCGAAACCACCAAGAATCAAAGTATGATTCCTCTAAGCTTCCACACACTATACGTTCTTAGCAAACGACGAGGTATGCTAGTACTAGTAGTGTATAACAAACGATCTTCTTGTTCTTTGAATCAATCAACTAGCGAACAAATAATGGTGATGATCGAACTTAAAATAAAGCAAAAGGTGTCCACTTTGTTTGTTTGATATGCGAAGATAAAACCAAAGATTCCCAAACAATTTGAAGCCGGTCAATAAAGAAGAAAAATAGTCGATCTTTATTTTTTAGGTTATTTGTTTTCCAAGTCTTTTTTTATAATGAAAAACTAAACCATATTTATAGACTAAGAATAAAACTCCTAATCCTATTAGGATTCTAGTCACAACCGGATAGGGAAAAAAAAGAAAAGGCAACCGAACCCTTTTGTCTTTGGTTTATTAATAATTAGTCCCTCACGTTCAACCATTAAACGCTTAACTAATTATTTAATACTCGTTAACTTTTAACGATCGTTTGTTATACATTTAATATATTACATTAATATATTTTCTCGTCATTTAACATATAAACGTGTGCGTCCCCTTAGGCTCGAAAATATTTTCGGACATATATTAATTCATATATGGTCATAATCCAACAGCTCCCACTTGGACATGTATGAATAATATAATAACATTGGTAAGCGTCTAGCAACACGCCAATGCTCCCAAAAACATCCGAGTGTGGTTTCACAGGGCATGAACAAATGATTTATGAATTTACAATCCCTTTGTTTCTGATACCTTTGTTAAATTGGATATGGATCAATGTCATTCCATATTTAACGATTCTGTTGCTCATATATGAAGTAATCAAGATTACTGAAAATTAATGAGACATATCTTCATGAGTTTTCAGGTATGGCCATACACACATCTGATTATTTCTACGAGGGGCCCAGTGGTATCTTCTTCAACAATTTGAAGGACAAATTCTATATTGAGTACAAGTATCCAGTCATCATGTGGCATAAACCATTCTGACATAGCCCTTATTATTTTCCTTATTCAGGACAACTTAAACTATATCAAAAAGGAATATCCACATATGCTAAACCTACTTGCGTCTCAAGTCTAAGGATTTATGTAAATAAAATCACGTACAAGATTCACTTGATGACGTCGATCCATAAAGTGATATTCTTGTGGCGGGGAAATCCAATATTCATCTTATGAATATCATGTGAGTTTGGTGGACTCATCCTTAATATCTCCAATATCACCAATCACTCAGAATTGTCTTAGTTTAACAATATTCTCATATTGTTAATCGACAACGGATTAATTTAGAATAATACATTTATTATTCATGGATTTAAACATGCAAATATAGGACACAATTTAAGATATATATATATATATATATATATATATATATATATATATATATATATATATATATATATATATATATATAACAAAATACCAAGTATCATTATCATAAAATAAATTGTTCAAACATCCCTTATCCAAATACTAAACACAGATCTACATGAAACTACTAGCTAAACGAAGTCCCATGCTCTTAGCATGTTGAGTAAGCTTTCCTTTCGGTAAAGCCTTCGTAAAAGGATATGCTAGATTGTCATCTGTGTGAACTTTAAGAAGGTTACTTCTATGGTAGTGTTTGGCGCCCATCTGAACACCCGGTTCGTTGGCGATAAGAAGTGTGGCAAAATTGTCGCAAAACATCTTAATTGGTTCGTTTATTGTTGGTACTATACCAACCCCTGAAATAAACTTCCTAATCCAAACAGCTTCCATCTCTGCTTCTGAAGCAGCTATGTAATTCAGCTTATGTAGCAGGCTTTCAGTAGTACTTTACTTGGAGCTTTCCTAGTCTACTGCGCTTCCATTCAAAACGAAATGTATCCTGTCAGAGATTTCATATCATCTATATCGGTCTCAAATCCAGCATTGCAATAGCAATCAACTCTAAGTTTTGTGCTAGGATTTCCACCATAAACCAAGAACATATCTTTAGTATTTCTTAAATACTTAAGAATGTTTTTCACAGCAGTCCAGTAAAGTTCACCTGGATTCTGTTGAAATCAGCTTGTCATATTTTGTGCGAACGCAACATCAGGTCTAGTGCATCTAACCACATACATGATGGATCCTACAACCGAAGCATAAGGTACATTTTTCATGCGATTCACCTCTTTAGGAGTTTGAGCACCTTGTGATTTGTTCAAGTCAAGTCTTTCTTGCATGGGAATGGTACTACGTTTGGAATTATCCATCTTATATCTCTTCAAGATCTTATCCATGTAAGAATTTTGACCAAGTCCAATCAATGCTTTGCCATTATCTCTGTAGATTTTGATTCCAAAAAGAATAATGCTGCTTCAACCAAATCCTTCATACCAAAACAACTTTCACAAGTATAATCCTTTACACTTTGTAACTTGGAATGTGATTAACCATGTTGTTTATGTCATTCTACATATAGATGAGGAATGTAACATTACTCCCACTAGCCTTTTGATATACACATGGCTCATCAAGATTTTAAGCAAATCCAAACCTTTTGATTTCTTCATCAAATCTTTTATTCCAGCTTCTTGACGCTTGCTTAAGTCCATAAATGGATCTTTGAAGCTTGCATACTTTCCTGGGATGATTAGGATCAACATAACCTTCAGGTGCACCATATAGATGTCTTCATCAAGGTAACCTTTTAAGAAGGCAGTTTTTAACTATCCTTTTTCCATATCTCATAATCATAGTATGCTGCTATAGAATATGAGCAATTATAATAGCCTCTAATAGCTCAGCGACATGTGAGAACGTTTATCATAAATCAAACCCCGTAGAGTTGAGTGTTACCCTTTGCTACATAACGGAGCTTTATAGGACAGTACAATACCTCCATGTCAGTCTTTTTCTTAAAAAGCCACTTGCTCCAACGGTCTTACAACCAGGAGGAGATCGACCAGGACCATACATATTTGGTCCATCATGGATTGTATTTTGCCGCATTCTAGCATCAATCCACTTATTAGATTCTAAATCCAAACATTGCGCTTTATTAGCTAGTGGTTCATTAAGATCCCCTAGGACTATGATCCTCCACATCTACATTTAGACATAAGCGGTTTGGAGCTCGATGTGTCCTTTCGGACCTACGAATCGGAATCACTTCCTCTTGTGGTCGTTCAAAACCCTCCACCTCTTGAGGAATGTTGCTAGTGATTTCAGAAGGTGTTCTATCTTCTTCTTCTTGAATTTCTTCAAGATCTACCGCCCTCCTACTGATTTCTTGACTTATGAAACGTTTCTCAAAGAATTCAGCATTACCTTGCAACAACAATTTTTTTTAATGGTGGGAAGTTAGTAATAGTAACCATCGTTTCTCTTTGGGTATCTATGAAGGATACACTTAACAGATCTTTTTTTTTGCGTTTGTCAGGCATATCTCTCTTCACAGAGCCTCACATCCCAGAACTTTAAGTAAGACAAGTTGGAAACTTTTCCATACCACAATTCATATGGTGTTTTGTCAAATTTCTTAGTTGGAACCATATTGAGAATGGTGTTTGCAGACTCTAGAGCATAATCCAAAAGGACTAAAGGTCAGAGTTGTAGATTCATCATAGATAGCACCCTTATCTAACAAAGTGCGGTTTTCTCATCTCAAACACTCCATTATGTTTGTGGTGTGTATGGAGGAGTAGTTTTGACAATTCTGTTTGCTTTTAGATAATCTTTAAACTCTAGGCTACGCCCCCCCATATGTATTCGCCACCCCGGATCTGATCGTATTGCTTAATGGTCTTCCCGAGTTGATTTTTAAACACTTTGAAACATTTCAAAGAACCTCATGTTGTTTATGGTTTAAGAGATAAACATAAACCATAAACGAATATATCATCTGTGATGTAATGAAAGTAGCTTAAATAAATCACCTTGTCTTGACAGTGTCTAAGTGGACCACATACTTCAAATATGTATTATTCCAAGAAGATCTTTTGCCCATTCGTTACTATAAAGAAAAGGTTTCTTTGTCATCTTGCCAGATAAACAAGATTCACATTTATCAAAAGATTCATCATCCATTGATTTTAACAGCCCGTCTTGTTGCAGCTGTTTAATACGTTTCTTGTTTATATGAGCAAGATGACAGTGCCATAGATAAGTGGAGTCCCAAGTTATGCTTGACTCTTTTTATTGCTAATTTATAAATAGGAATTAAAATTGTACAAGATCATGCATATCAATTTCATAAATTACACATTACTGAGAAAACGCATTAAATAAGACACCATTCTTTGAAACTGAGATTCCATAATCCGTAAAAACATTAAACAAATCCATATCAACAACGACGAACTGTAACTACACCTATCGTTAAAGTAGGTGCATAATGACAATGTCAAACAAAATCCACAAAGCCATTAGGTAAAACTAAGTCAAAACTTCCATTGCTTTAGTGTGCACGAACTTCCATTGCCCTCGTACATAGTTAAAGAGCACTTGTTTCAGCTTCCTTTCGATCTAATCCCATGTTTTGTAATACATATGTTAGTAACAAACTAGTGTCATACACCCAGAGTTATTATTAGGGAAAAAGGGGAATAATAGAAATAATTATATTGTAAAGATTCCAAAAGAAGTGGCAGAGCCAACTTGCTTCCTTTTCTCTGCAAATCAGCTAAGATACACAGGACAGTTCCTTTTCCAATGTCTACCCTCCCTTTATAGTTGGGGCAGGCATCTCATTAGCTGGGCGCTCCTTAGCATAGGCTTGGGATATAACCTTTTTATCCTTTCCCCTTGCCATTAACCTTTTTCTTGCCTTTTGCTTTAAAGCGATTTCTTATTGGCCTTCTGGAGATTTTACCACTTTTAAATCATAATACTTGTGGTGTTTCAAGCCTTCTTGTAAACCATTCTCATACTCAATAAGCATAGCATGAATTCACCAAACTTGTCTGCCCCTTGTTATGCTATTGTAATTTCTTACTAATCCCACAAATCTTTAGTAAGGCCATTAAAAGGATGAAGCACTACTGAGATATCCCTCGTGGTTAGCATATAACCAAGAAGTTCCAGTTGCTCCCACATTCCCTTTCATCTTTAAGGAAATAGGTCCTGCAACTCGATTTACCTCTCTTGTTTGCAAGCATGGAAAATTACCACCCAAACTATTGGACAAACTGATCCCTTACCACACCAACAACATCAAACCGAACCCGCAACCCAACAAACCCCTACTGAGGCCCCACCAACACCTGCCTCCCCGTCTTCGGCCCAAATCCATTCACCAGTCCAACAGCCATCCCCCATGGCCCAACATACACCAATTCAACTTCAATTCTCACCTACGACTGTTTCCCACCAAACCACAACAGTTTCGGATCAACATGCACCCGCTATTATCTAAACTCCCCCGGTTAACCCAAACCCTGACTCGGTTCACCTCATGGTTACGCGTTTTCGTGTCGGGACTAACCGTCTCACTGAGCGTCTTAATTTACATGTGTCCTCGGTCTCTCCTTTACCAAAATCTTATCGTGATGCGTTTAATGATCCAAATTGGCAAAATGCTATGCGTGATGAATATACTGCGCTTATTAAAAACAAAACTTGGACTTTAGTACCTAGACCACCAGATACCAATATTGTGCGTTGTATGTGGCTTTTTCGCCACAAGCATTTGGCTGATGGTACGCTCAGTCGTTACAAGGCTCGTCTTGTGGCAAATGGTAGTACACAGGTGGAAGGAGTTGATGTGGATGAGACATTTAGTCCGGTTGTTAAACCGGGTACTATTCGGACTGTTCTGAGTTTAGCTGCTTCTCGACATTGGCCGATTCATCAGCTTGATGTCAAGAATGCTTTTCTTCATGGGGATCTTTCTGAGACTATCTATATGCATCAGCCTCCGGGCTTTCGGGACTCTGCTCATCCTGATTATGTCTGTTTGTTACAGCGGTCTCTTTATGGGCTCAAGCAAGCCCCTCGGGCTTGGTTTCAGCGCTTTGCATCTTATATTACTCGGGCTGGTTTTTCTCATAGTCGTTGTGACTCATCTCTATTTATCTACAGACAGGGGATTGATACCGCTTATTTGTTATTATATGTGGATGATATTGTTCTCACTGCGTCTTCTGAGGGTTTATTACAGCGGATTATTGGCTCCTTGCATCAGGAATTTGCTATGACAGATTTGGGTCCTCTTAACTATTTTTTGGGTATTTCTGTCACGCGTGATTCCTCAGGTTTATTTTTATCTCAGAAGAAGTATGCTATTGAGATTTTGGAGAAAGCACATATGGTTTCTTGTAATCCTAGTCGGACTCCTGTTGATACTGAGTCTAAACTGGGTATTGATGGTGATCTGGTATCTGATCTAACTTTGTATCGAAGTCTTGCAGGTTCTCTCCAGTATCTCACTTTTACTAGACCAGATATTTCTTATGCAGTTCAGCAGGTTTGTCTTCATATGCATGATCCTCGGGGGCCTCATCTCTCTGCTCTTAAGAGGATTTTGCGGTATGTTCTGGGTACTCTGAATTATGGTTTGCAGTTATTTTCTTCATCTACCTCAGATTTGGTTGCTTATTCTGATGCGGATTGGGCTGGTTGTCCCACCACTCGAAGATCGACTTTAGGGTATTGTGTTTTTCTTGGCAACAATTTACTCTCTTGGTCCGCTAAGCGTCAGCTAACACTTTCTCGGTCTAGTGCCGAAGCAGAGTATCGTGGTGTTGCCAATGCTATTGCTGAAACTTGTTGGTTGAGGAATCTCTTACGTGAATTACATACTCCACTGTCTTCTGCTACGCTTGTCTATTGTGATAATGTCAGTGCTGTTTATTTATCATGCAATCCTATTCAACATTAGCGTACGAAGCACATTGAGATTGACATACATTTCGTCCGTGATTTGGTTGCTGCTAGTCAGGTCCGTGTTCTTCATGTACCTTCTCGTTATTAGTTTGCGGATATTTTCACCAAAGGGTTACCTTCAGCATTATTTGAAGAATTTAGATCCAGTTTGAGCATTTGGTGCCCTCCCAGTCCAACTGCAGGGGAGTGTTAACACATATCTCTTGCCAATCAATTAGTAATCAATTAGTTGTTAACACATATCTCTTGCCAATCAATTAGTCATATCCTTAGCTATACATTTATGGGATGAGTTGTAATCTTATGGGTTCAAGCCTATCTTGCAACTATTTATACGTATGATTTGAGGAATACGGTTGGGTTTTACAATCTAATTAACCATATTAATTAACACGAGTACGCAGCGGAATAAAGATAACATGTAGAATACATTAATTAACAAGAATAGAAGAAGTGTAGCTTTTAGCACGAAACGGGGGTAACCGTAAACACCGTCTTCTATATACGCGTGTGTATAATACCACGCGAAACCACCAAGAATCAAAGTATGATTCCTCTAAGCTTCCACACACTATACGTTCTTAGCAAACGACGAGGTATGCTAGTACTAGTAGTGGATAAACAAACGATCTTCTTGTTCTCTTGAATCAATCAACGAGCAAACAAATAATCACCAAGTGGTGATGATCGAATACAAAACGAAACCTAAAGGTGTTCGTTTGTTTTGGTTCGATCGGAAGACAAAACCAAATACCCGAAAGGTTGCTTTACACCGGTCGACTAAAGGGAAAAGCACAAGGAAAAGTTTAGGGTTTTCAATCTCAAGTGTCACACACATAATGAAAGATTAAACCCATATTTATAGAGCTAGTATCCCAATCCTTGTTGGACTTCTTGTTCTAGTCGACTAGGGATAAAAGAAAAGCAACCAAACCCTTTTGTCTTTGGTTTATTAATAATTAGTCCCTCATGTTCAACCATTAAACGTTTAACTAATTATTTAATACTCGTTAACTTTTAACGATCGTTTGTTATTCACTTAATATATTACCTTAATATATTTTCTCGTCATTTAACATATAAACGTGTGCGTCCCCTTAGGCTCGAGAATATTTCCGGACATATATTAATCATATATGGTCATAATCCAACAGCTCCCACTTGGACATGTATGAATAATATAATAACATTGGTAAGCGTCTAGCAACACGCCAATGCTCCCAAAAACATCCGAGTGTGGTTTCACAGGGCATGAACAAATGATTTATGAATTTACAATCCCTTTGTTTCCGATACCGTTGTTAAATTGGATATGGATCAATGTCATTCCATATTTAACGATTCTGTTTCTCATATATGAAGTAATCAAGATTACTGAAAATCAATGAGACATATCTTCTTGAGTTTTCAGGTACGGCCATACACACATCTGATTATTTCTATGAGGGGCCCAGTGGTATCTTCTTCAACAATTTGAAGGAACAAATTCTATATTGACTACAAGTGTCCAGTCATCATGTGGCATAAACCATTCTGACATAGCCCTTATTAGTTACCTTATTCAGGACAACTTAAACTATATCAAGAAGGAATATCCACATATGCTAAACCTACTTGCATCTCAAGTCTAAGGATTTATGTAAATAAAATCACGTACAAGATTCACTTGATGACGTCGATCCATAAAGTGATATTCTTGTGGCGGGGAAATCCAATATTCATCTTATGAATATCATGTGAGTTTGGTGGACTCATCCTTAATATCTCCAATATCACCAATCACTCAGAATTGTCTTAGTTTAACAATATTCCCATATTGTTAATCGACAACGGATTAATTTAGAATAATACATTTATTATTTATGGATTTAAACATGCAAATATATGACACAATTTATATTAAATATAACCCACATACCTCATATCATTATCATTAATAAAATTATTTATAACATCCCTTATCCAAATACTGATCTTTAGGAATTTTGAGAATACTTATTTTAAGAATTCAATAAGTGAAGTTCTTGAATATGTATGATGATTGTTTGTTCATATATATCCAAATATCTTGACACACTATTATCTCATAAATTATGTAACATCAACTATTGACATAATCATCTTTCACAGCTTCCAAAACTGTAAAGCATTCTTATTCTTTAATGTGTAATGCAACTATGCTCTCAGTTAAGCACAACTAGTCCACATGGTCTTCATCAAACATGAAATCATACCATAACTAGTATTGAGTGTCATCTCAATTAGATTTAGCATCCGTGTACAAAAACATCCCCATGCCTTTTAAAATCCGTAAACGATGAATATTCTCTTAATAATGTTTGGCACCTCATGAACTCCAAGTTCATTGGTTTATTCTTATTGCACAACAAATTGTTACAATATATATCCTTAGATTTTTATTACTCTGGAAAAATCCATAATCTAAGAAGAATTCCAAAACCAAACATATTCCATTAAAATATTCAATTTTATAATTATCTAATAACTTTCAACTAAATACCAATGTTGTCAAATCATCTTGCATTCATGCATGATACAACTATTCATCTACACAATATGATATACATAATGAATCCTTTAGTCCAACTTAAGATTTCATTCATGTTCCATCTTATCAAAAGATATGCATCCATTGAGACTTTCTAAATAATATGTCATGTTGTGTTAGACTTATATACCACTTACATTTATAGCAATAAACATATTACTTCAAGGTTGTATATTTAATTTCCTAAATCGAACATAATACTCCCACTAGCTTTTTGAATTACTCAGTAGTTATCTTAATTATTATTAAATTCAAATCAAGTAAATGATTTAATTAATAATAAACTTAATATTATCCTCCTAGATTCCATTTGTACACTTCATAAAGATTCTATGAATTCATAAACTCCTTTGATTACTAACCGTCCTCGCAATAGTAATCATTCAAGGAAGAGTTTAAATTTTATTGCCATATTTCATCTATGGGAGTCATTGGAATGCAAATACAAAACAGAGGATGCTGGTACAAAGAAGTTCGTGGTAGCTCGGTTTTTAGATTACAAGATGGTTGATTCAAAGAACGTAGAAAATCGCCATGAGCCGTAAGACTTCAAGAAATTCTTCTAAAACGTAGGATCGATTCGTAGAAACAAAGAAGAGAGAATCATTCCAAAGAAATAAAGACGACAAAAATGGCAAAGGCGAAAGAAAATGCTTTAAGTGTGGAGACCCAAATCATCTCATCGGAGAATGTCCAAAACTATCAAGATATCAAAATCAAATGACGAAAATGACGAGGAGAAGACAAATGACGAAAAGTGTCTTATGGCTAAAGCTTCTAATGAGGTAATTTCCAAAACCGAATACTTTAGTGATGACCAATCATCACTAGACGAAAATGACTTAGATAGTGAATATAGTAGACTATGCCAATTAGGACTTAAAAGTCATGTTTAAAAATAAAACTCTAAAACAAGCTAAAATAGAATTAGAAAATGAAGCACTAGAATTAAAAGATAAATTCTCTAGGTTAGAAAAAGCTAAGGAAGTAATTGAAGAATGTAAATTATGTAAAGACCTTAAGCTTGAAAATGAGAATCTTAGAAAAGAAATATCTAGACTAAATCAATTTAATGTAGTTAGTCACTCACTTAAGAAAATACAAAGTATCTCAAAAAACTTCGGGGAGATAAATCCGGTTAGGTTTTAATTTTTACCAAAGGTCACCTAGCGAAACCAAACAAAGTAAAAGTTCGTAAAAGCCCAAGAAGTCGAGTCAAAAGAAAAATTGGATAGAATAGACCCATACTCAAACCAAAATTTAATACTTATAAACAATACTAAAATTCCTATATGCAAAGATGAAGAGGAAAAAACGTTTTTTAGAAACCTCCATAAAATCCGGAGTCGGATTTACTAACCCATAATGAGGTCTAAACACCTCCTTCGAGAAAAAGGAAATACTTTCATCCCATTCCAAAACCACCTCAACCTAGGAGAGACCGCAAGGTAGACAAATTACTCTAACACCACTCACGACAATGTGGAATCATCCACACCAACCAATTTTACTCATGTGGAAGATGTTCACCGTGCTGTGTTTTTCGAATCAAGTGCAAAACAATTCGAAAATAATAACTTCGATCCCATGAAACAATGGGAACCAAATGGCTAAATGATCATATCTTCCGAGGTTAATCATCTACAAGCATCATTTGGCTTTCGTCAAACAAATTGAAGAACCACTAATACAAATCTAGGATTTCGTCACACATGTTGTTTTTTGAACGGCCACACAGTCAGATATTTATGTGACTAAATGGACCAGGATAAAATAAACAGCCACACTTGAACTCATTTTGTGTGACTATTTCAGAATGTCATTGTCACACATTTGAATATTTATGTGACTAGAGTTAACTGGTAATTTTTTGTTGATTATTTAGTCACTTATAATTTGGGACGTGTGACAGATACAAATAAGTTTGAAACATTAGTCACACTATATATATATATATATATATATATATATATATATACACATATGTGACAAATATATGTCACACAATGAACAGTGGAGACCAAAATATATAATGGTCACATGAAGTAATATGTGTATGTGGCTAAATCATACAGTCAAGTTTGTCACAAAACACAATATTTTAAAAGTAACTCTGTAATTTTTACTGAAACTTTAGCCACAAAAAATTTGAAATGTGTGACAACTAAAAAGTAAGTTTGAAGCATTAGTCACGATATACATTTAAAAGTGACAAATATATGTCACACACTTGAACAGTGTGACCAAATGTCATATATGGTCACACTAAACCATAGACATACATGATTAAGTGTAACCAAAATTCGATACATATGGTCACGTAAGTTAAAAATGTTTTTTTTGGTGCTAAAGTTTAGTGTGTTTTTTTCAGTGCCAAAACCTAATGTGTATAGTCGCATTTAATTGTAGCATGATCATGTGACTATAGGCTTTACAATAGTCACACCATATCACAATTGTGTATCTAAATTATGTTTATGGACACATTATAAGGGTATTATATGTGACCAATATATTCAAAATAGTCCACATAGTGGAAATACTTCATGTGACTATTATTTATAGCAAATGTGAACTCAGTTATCAATAACTTTTGATATTATCACATTAAGTGTTTGTGTGACTAAACTTTCAAGATGTTATATAATGGTCACATGAAGTATTTATTATCGGTGTCCTAAATCATAGAGTCATAACATGTCACACAATTATTTAAGTGTAGTCACAATCCGATAACATAATGTCACCATTTCATGATAACTTATGTTAAATTTGATGGGTTAGATATGGGATTTTATAGTCCTATCTAGTTGAGTCTAATTTGATATTCACTACAGAATTGAGAGTTTCAAACTATTAAGTATAAGTTGTAAGTTGATATCAATAAAATATAAATATACTCGAAAAATGCCTTCAGTTGCCCCAATTCGATAAGGTCATCAAAACAAAACCCTATATCATCTTCACCCTTGATTAAAAAACCACAATTCATAAAAAAACCATTTAACTTTAATTTAAACACTTAATTCATCTATGGCATCATCATGTTGCAGTTCGAATGTCACACCCACTCCCGTTTTGGATGAGATCATTGCTCTTAGTGGTGAGACGGAGATACCAAAGGTGATGAAGATTTTCTTTGACCAACCAATTGCTGAGGAGGAGGCTTTTACAAAATATATTCGTGATAAGATTGCTGATGCTAAGGCTAGTCTAACAAGGATGAGTACAGCAATTCATGAGATGGAGAGCAAGAGTGACAAAGATGCTTGGAAGGATGCTATTGATTTTTTTAAGGAAACTAAGGATAGGTTGGAGCTTAAGCTAGGACGATACAAAAGATTAGTGATTACAATTCTGCACCAAAATTACAATCGAAGCGCAAAAATTATGTCTCTCGTGAAACCATGCAACAGCAAGCTAGGACGGGGGTGAGTCATAAGTCTTTAAATTATGGTATGTACGACATTACAATTGTATATTTGGTTCAGTTGTATACATTCGAGTTTTATTCAATTTGAAATTGCTTTTTGTTTTTAATTCTGTTATATATATAATGACACAAATTATTGATTTTTTATATGTGATTAAAAGATGCACTCACATAATATGGTTACGCTTATCAACATTATTTGTCACTCTTTATTTAATTAAATGTGTGACTAAATATTACAAAATGTCACACAAACTAAAAATTTATGTGACTATTGGATGAACAATAGTCACACAAAATACACATTCACTTAACTTTAAACAACATATGGTCACACTTATTAATATTTTGGCTACTTTGAGGTTAACTTTTAATGTGCTAAAAAACAAAAAGAAATACAGCTTATGTGTGACTAAATGTTACAAATGCCACACACAACTTAAATTCATGTGACCATTAATGAACAATAGTCACCTAAATACACATTCACATTGACACCCTTATTTTTTAAAAACAAGCGTTATGATCACCACTATTAACCTTTAGGCCAATTTTAGTTAACTTGTATGTGACTAAATAACAAAAAAATAAGCTTTGTGTGACTAAATGTTACAAATTGCCACACACACTAAAAATCATGTGACCATGAATGAACAATTAGTCCACAAAATACACATTCACTTGACTTAAACAACATATGGCATAACTTATTAACCACTTTTGGGCCACTTTTAGTTTACTGTGGTGTGACTAAATTAAAACAAAACATGCTTTGTGTGACTAAATATTACAAAACGCCACACAAACTTAAATTTTATGTGACCATTGGATGAACAATAGTCACACAAAATACACATTCACTTGACTTTAAACAACATATGACCATACTTATTAACACTTTTGACCACTTTTGGATAACTTGTATGTGACTAAATCCCAAAAAAATGTGCTTTGTGTGACTATATATTACAAAAGGCCACACAAAAATAAAATTCACGTGACAATTGGATGAACAATAGTCACATATAATACATGTTTACTTGATTTTAAAAAGCATATGGTCACACTTATTAACACTTTTGGCCACTTTTTTTAAATTATATGTGACTAGCTCCAAAAAAACAACACCCGTTGTGTGACTAAATCATCACAAACGTCACATTTATTATATATTATATATTAAAATAAATAATCTCAAATGTCACATATATTATATATTTATGTGACCAAAGGACGTCATCCTCGTTCCAAAACACCTCAACCTAGGAGAGACCAAGGTAGACCAAATTACTCTAACACTAATCACACAATGTGGAATCATCCACACCAACCAAGCTTTACTCAATGTGGAAGATATTCACCCTGCATATGTCCGAATCAAATGCAAAACATGTTTGGAAACAATAACTTCAGACCCATGAAACAATGGGGACCAAATGGCTAATTCATCATATCTTCCGAGGTTAATCATCTACAAGCATCCTTTGCCGTTCGTCAAACAAATTAAAGAACTCATATAGGATTTCCATAAATCCTCATCCTTAAAGCTTGCTACCTTAGATATTTTAAAGTTATTTCTCTTGAATGCTAAGGTACGTCCCACTCTCTAATTACGTAAATTATAGATTGATATATGATATACTTAGTATTAGTGATAGTTAAGAAATATGGTAGTCACTAGAAATGTCATTTGTTGGCTTTCTAGTTTTAAAAGAATTTGTTCATTAGGAACCATTCTTTCACATGGATTATCCATGAACCACTATAAAATGGAAATCTTCTATGGCCACGAATTCACGTAGACGATAAAAAGTGAGTTAGTAGATAATAATTAACATAGAAGTAGGATTAGTTTTGCATCGGAAAAGTCTTAAACCACTATGGATAAAACAAAACTCATAGGAAATGATCTTGAAGATATTTCATTAGAAAATAATCAAATTGTAAATATTAAAGAATCTAAAACTCATCTCCTAGAAAATTTTACTGGTAATCTAATTCAAAGAACTCTTAGGTCGCAAGCTCAAGACAAAAGCAATTTCTTTTGCTTTATTTCAACAATAGAACCTAAAAATATAAATGAGGCATTATAGATGAAAATTGGGTGATGTCCATGCAAGAGGAACTAAACCAATTTAAAACAAATGATGTTTCGAAACTAGTCCCAAATCCCATGGATATGACCATTATAGGAACAAAATGAGTATATAAAAATAAACTCGATGAAAATAACGTCGTAACTAGAAACAAAGCTAGGTTAGTCACCCAAGGTTATAATCAATAAGAAGGAATTGATTATGACGAAACATATGCACCCGTAGCTAGACTAGAGTCCATAAGAATACTTTTAGCTTATGCTTTTGCACACTAGACTTTAAGTTATACCAAATGGATGTGAAGAATGCATTCCTTAACAGTTTTATCAATGAGGAGGTTTAAGTGGCACAACCTCCAGGATTCATTGACTTCGCAAAACCTAATTATGTCTATAGACATAAGAAAGCTCTTTATGGACTAAAACAAGCCCCAAAAGCTTGGTATGATCGATTAAAAGCCTTTCTAATTAAACATGATTACTCCATGGGAATGGTAGATAACACACTATTCACTAAAAAGAAAAAATCCAACCTCATTATTGTCTAAATATATGTTGATGACATTATATTCGGATCAACTTGTTAAGAAATGTGTGATGACTTTGCCAAGATCATGCATGATGAGTTTGAAATGAGTATGATGGGGGAACTAAATTTTTTCTTAGGATTACAAATAAAACAATTAGATGATGGAATATTTTTTAATCAATCAAAATATATTAGGGAAATGCTTATAAAATTTGGACTAGAAGACTCTAAGCCAATGAAACCCCCTATGTCTACGGAAACCAAACTCATAAGAGACGAAGAAGGTGAGTCCATAGATAATACCAAATATAGAGGCATGATTGGTAGTTTATTATACGGATTCGGATAATGCGGAAGATTACATAAATCGCAAGAGCACTAGTGGTGTTTGCATGTTTATGGGATGTTGTCTAACATCTTGGTTTTCGAAGAAGCAAACCGCTCTTGCCATCTCCATAACCGAAGCGGAATACGTAAGTGCCGGAAAGGCATGTCAACAAGCTCTATAGATGAAACAAGCTCTCATAGACTATGGCGTTAGGTTAGATGACATTCTAATAATGTGTGATAACAAAGGGGCTATAGACTTAAGTAAGAATCCTGTTCAACACTCACGAATAAAACACATTGAGATTCACCTTCACTTCCTTCATGATAATGTTCAAAAAGGAAATATCTCTATAGAAAAGGTCTCATCGGAAGACAGCATAGCCGATATTCTAACTAAACCACTTAAACGTGAGCCTTTTAACTACTTACATCTAGGTCTATGAATGATGGAACAAATTGATTAAGTTTAGACATAATAAAGAAATGATAATTATCAATGAACCATTTGTCAAAAATCTAAGAATTTTTTTAACAGGGGATGGCCCCCTTAATTCATAAAGGGCGGCCCCTTAATTTTAAGGAGACCACCCACCTGACTAACAATTTTTTTTCTCTATGTATCTACGTTTTTATTTTACACAAAATCACAAGATTGGAAAAAGTTTATAAGCAAACTTTTACAAATCCTCCTATCCAAATGCATATATCATTCTACATATATACAATAATCCCAATCTATTATTTTCCAAAAAGTCTTTCTCACAACCAGGAGCACATGAAAATTAATTATCACATATTATTGAGATATGCTAAAAATATTTTTCACATATGCATAATGTTCTCTTACTTGTTGTCAAAAGTATATATTCTAATATATATTTTCGACAATCTTTGTTGAGCAAAATTAAATCAAGGAATACTTGGATTATTTCTTAGGTTTTACATGTCTTAGTGTCGAAATAATTGCTACTCCACATTTGTCTCACTTAGGCACACACTAGGATTTGCACAAAAGTTTGGTTCATTTTTTAACTTAAACCCCTTATCAAGGAAAATTCTTGTTCTTCACCCTTATGATCTTCAATTCATATATAAGTATATGCCAAAATTATGTGAAATAGGTTATCCAACATCCTGTCATACATATGTAGAATGTTGAATGCTTAAGTGCTATGTGCTAAAAATCTTAATTGCCATAAAAGGATGCACTTGCTTCAAATTAACCACCAAAATGGAAACCCTCACACAAAATTTTGAGAAAAATTAAATTTTAGGAAATCTGGGAAATGCCAGTAGGCGGCCCTCTTAATTTTAAGGGGACTGACCCCTAATTAAGGGGACCGACCTAGGCAAACACGGGTAAAACAGTATTTTCACCTCCCTTTAACCAAATACCCTCTAGA
>BQNB010011005.1:0-78969 GCA_026074375.1 Tanacetum coccineum
CTAACCCTTATGAGTAGTGTAATTTAAATTAGTGTATATTCTGTATAATTCTGTATATTTGTGTATAATTTCTTGTATATTTATTAGATTAGTTGTTTGTGAATATTTAATTGTTTGCTTAAATACACTGTTCTGGTCGATAACCAGAAACGGCGTATCCACTTCCATCGGATACGGCGTATCCAACCTTCTGTCCAATACAGCGTATTCCTTCAAAAGATTAATACGGTGTATTTAGGTCAATTGAATACGGCGTATTCATCGTCTAATAAAGTTTTCATTCTCAAACTCAAAGCTAAATTCTTAAACCTTTTTCTGGCTGGTTCTACTGATAATTTTCTGGTTATTTTTCAGTTAGAATGACAAAGGTTATCAAAGGAGGGTTCGAGAAACTTGAGGATCTTAAGGGCAAAGGTGTTTCGCTCACTTGCGATACATCACTTAAAGTTTTCAACAATGAAATCAACTGATTAAGCAGAATGGACGATGATTTATTCACACACGAGGGTGAAGTTACTGACATCCCATGTGACCAAAACTTAAATGATGATTCAGAGCAACAAGTGCCGCATGATGCTGATGACGATATGGGATTTAATCCATATGATGTTGCGTTTACTGAATGGTTGGGTTCAAAATTGTTCAACTACAAGACAATGGATCGCTATACTATGAAAGCATTATGGATTTACTGGATTCGAGGAGATGACGAAGTTGAGCTTACTGACGAGGAATCTTCAGATGATGAAGATAAAATTGCTGAAGTCTTTAGAATCGACACTAATATATTTAACTATGAGACACCTCTCTGTTCAGCATTCAACGAATTTAATTACCTTCTCAAAGTAGATCGAGACTTACTTATGAAGGATATTATGGGGTTTAAGACCTATGATGATTACAAAGACGACTAGATCTACGAATGGAATAAAGATGTACCATGGGTGTATGATAAGCCATGGATTGATAATGGAATATGGAAAGAGCCAACACGAGTCAAACATACGTGCAAGCCTTTCAATTATAAGACTGGATGTTCAAAATGGCCAACCTGTAGTTGGAGAGATGATGGATACTATAATGGAGGAAACTTACCCAGAACTTACATTATTGGAAACCAACTCCATTATCAGGATTACGAATGGTATGAAGCTTTGGAAGATTGTGAATTAAAAACAAGGCTTTAAGAAACAAAGCTATCATGGAAGGATTTATCAAGGATGATGATGATGAGTCGCATTCCGAACAAATGAAATGATGGAACATATATGCAAACTATGATGATGGTTATGAGATAAATCATGAGAGAGAAGAATTATGTGAAGTTCGTGAGTCACTGGTATGCAATGTAAGGAGATATATGATGATAAAATATTCGTTCAATAATGATGATGAGTATGTTGCTATAAAAGAAGACGAATATAACGATTGTACTATCACAAAAAAAGAGGCATGCCTAGCCTACCAAGAAATCGTTCGGATAATGGACGAAGGATGGATGGTGACTAGAGCTGAGTAAAAGAGAAGCTGTAGAAAAGTCTAACTTAAAGACTTTGCTGTAAACAAAAGTACTTCCCGGGAGACAACCCAGATTGTTATTTAATTTTGTTATCGAGTCTGTCTTCCCAGACATCAATACGACATATCCGCTCCATACTATATAACGTATTGAATGTTTGGACGTTATCCGTCTTTATTTTATTGCACTTTAAAAACATTATTATCAGTTCTGGCAATACGGCGTATTCACTAACCTGATACGCCGTATTCACCAGACTGACCCGTAATTAGTTTTTTTAGTTTAGTTTAAATTAACCGTAGATATCAAGATAGGAATGCACCTATTTTTCCAATATTTTATACAGGACCTCATGAAAGAAATATCGACGAAGTTGGTATAATGCATATTTTCTAGAATTCTATGTGTGTGCTGTTCGTGCTAGGATTCAGATGCTTTTCCAGCACACAATCTCGCTTATAAACGCAACTTGGAGAATCTACCGAGCAAATATCAGGAGAGTTTCTCATTCTAATTCTTTTTCAATTCCCGTATTTAATGTTTTATATATACAACAAGGATTTTGTATAATTCAAGTGGGGGGATGGAATTAGAATGTTTACTTTTCCTAATTTTCACATTAAAATGCTTAAAATATGCTCAATTTTTTTTCAAGCATACTATTATGAAATTACTTGATACATAACCCGCACACAATAACCCTTGTTAGATATTGTATGAATTTAACCTTTCCGTTTCCAAATGTTTACCCTAATTCTACAAAATATGAGTGTGCCGGTGATGTTGTAGACTTTAGAACTTGGCTTAGTATATCACTCGAGACCACAGTGATGAGTACTATGGATTTAGATGGAGTAACTTGTTTAAATTGGTAAATTTTAGGATTACACCCAAATCGCCTCTACATGTTGCTTATTAACTAACTACACCGGTTAGTTAACCTCCAATTTAAACCCTTTTCCACTCTCATCTTTAGAGTGATGATCCATTAGAATAACCCGTAGAACCAATCCTTTAGGAATTACACCAACTATTTGTTTTGTAAGACCCTTACACCTTAACCTACCATGTTAGATTAAGTTTAATTTACAGTTGCTAGTTGCTTAAAGTGTAAAGTTTGTATTTCCTGAGTCTTGTGTCATTTTCTATCTTTGGTGCGGTTGGAAATTTGCACATTGCAAATGGGAATTTATATTAGTAGTCAAAACTCATGTGATTTTACTACCATCACAATTATTGGTGAATCCGAAGAACGAAGGAACTATCAAAAATTATCCGGAATTATTATGATCGTGAAGATGGTGAAACTACACCCAGATTTGAAGAATAGTTAGCAAAAAAAATTGAAAAAATGAGAAAAATACAAAAAGAGAGAGAAAAAAAGTTTGAAGATAATCGTTTCGTAAAGAGCATTACCAAAGGAATTACATGAAGGATCGATTATTCGTTGATACGTCCAAAAAATAAACGATGTAAAGTATTGTATAAAGTGGTAGATATTGCCACTTGCCTTGTAGACTATGTAAAGTTTTGGGATGATTAGGAAGTTGATCGTTACAGGAATGCCAACTTAGGTTGTTGTTTTTGATCTATGATCAAGACGTTGTAAATAGTTGTGTCTTAATCATGGTAACGGTCGTGAAAAAAGTGTCTAGCAACTTGTATCTTAAGTCTTATTCTATTTGTTTCTTGATTTTTATTTAACAACAAATTACTTCCCTCTCACCTAATGATTAGCTGCTGGTTTTACGCGAATGAGGACTTGTTCGAGCATGCATGTCTATTCCGTCGTTATAGCCATGTATGCATGTCTTAGCTTCCTCGTTGGTTTATGACTTTTGGTGAAAGTTAGAAGGTTCCTACCCTATATCATTCTTCATCCTAACCGTTAGTTAAATTCGAATTAGAATGTGATTGAAACACATGTCTATTCCGTCGTTGTGGCCATGTATGTGTGCTTTAACTGCCTTGTTGGAGTGGTACTTCTGGTGAAAGATTGTAGATTGATCAACCGTGCACCTTTCCATACAAAAAGCCCATATTTACCTTTATAAACTTGTTACTCCTTAGATTTAGTGGTGGAGATGTGTATCCTTGCCAAGCTTGTGATAGAATACTCGTCATGACCGTGCAATTGAGCGAATTAGTTACATGTTACCACATAGATTAGTTGAGTGATTTGAGTGTTTTTATCTTCTTATTTCGTGAGGTGTTTGGTTGTGTACTTGTAATAGATCAAATAAATGCTTGAACGGAAAATATCCTTAGGGATACATTTTCACAAACTTATAAAGGATACTTGAGGACAAGTAGGATTCAAGTGGGGGGATATTTGATGACATCAAATAACATCTATTTTATAGCATCATTTATCCTATGTTATTAACCCGTTTTGTATTGTTATTGCAAAGAATTGTTACTTAATCGTTTATATTTGAGAATTGCAATACCATCAAATAAAAAAAAATAACAAATCAAAAAATAAAAAATAAAATCATACAATCAATTCATCACAACATAAATCAAAATAAACAAATATCATCATAATCAACACAAAACATCACATCAAATTCAATATTAAAACAAACAACAAAAAATCAAAACATAAAATCACACAAAATCAAAATCCATTTCAAAAACAATCCACAAAATATCAAAACACATAAATCAACATCATAAATAATAAAAATAAAATACAAATAATCAAAATCAAATCATAACATCAAATATATATCATATATCAAAATAAAAACATAAAAACATTCAAAAACAAAAAAAATCAATCAAACACAAATCTAAATAAAAATTCACAATCAAACATATCAAATCACAAAAAATCATCAAAAAACAAAAAAATCAAATAATAGGTATTTGTTTTAAAAATCGAAATGAGAAAAAAATTCCAACAAAAAGAGAGAGAAAGAAAATTTTGAAATAATCCAATTTCCAAGAGCATTACGAAGGATACACGAAGGATCGATTATTCGTTGACACTTCAGAAGAATCAAACTGATGTAGAGTATTGTTATAATGTGGAGGCATATCGCCACATGCCTTTAGAGTAATTAAAGATTAAGGATGAATAGGAAGATTGACCGTATAGGAACGCCAACAATAAGTTGTTGTTATAGTCTATGAAAAGACGTCTTAAATAGATGTGTCTTTTGTCCATAGTAACCGGTTGGGAAAAAAGTGTCTACAACTTGTTCCATAATGTGGCTTAAAAATCGTACATAAGATCTCCTCTTTTATACTTTAACCCCACATATGCATACCCACTCACCTCATGCTATCCGATGGATTTACTGAGAATGAGGATCTGTTACGAGCGTGTATGTCTAAATCCCGACTACACGCCGATGTGTGCAAAGCCTTAGTTGCTCCGTTAGTTTATGACTTATGGTGAAAGATCGAAGAATCCACTACCCTAACTCATATCTACCTCCTAACCGTTATATTACATTCGAAGCGATTTGATCGAACATGCATGTCTATTTCCATCTTTTACGGCCATGTCTGTGTGCTTCAGCTGCTTTGTTGGGGTGGAACCTTCTGGTGAAAGAAATGTAGAAAGAATCAACCCTAAACCTTATCATCAAAACCCATAATTTACCTTTCATAAACTATGAAACCCTTGCTTTAGTGGTGAGATGTGCAACCTGCCAACTTATGATAGAATACTCGTCATACTGAGCAATTGAGCGAATTAGTTACATATACCTACATAGATTAAGATGAGTGATTTGAAGTGTTTTCATATTCTATTTCGTAAGGTGCTTGTTGTGTACTGTAAAAGAACGAATGAATGCAATAAAAACGGAAAACAATCCTTAGGATCCATTTTTGTAAAATTACAAAAGACTACATAGGGACACGTAGGATTTAAGTGGGGGGATATATTTTATTTCATGACAAAATCAAATAACATACAATATATCCGCACATTTATCCTAAAATGTAACTTTAACCAAATTATATAATTATGCAAAGACTTATTATTAATCGTCTATATTAGAGAATTGCAAGTAATTTAAGTAGTACTTGGAGACGTTAACAAAAGGCCGCTTCTGGTAGCTTAAAACGAAGATATTATTAAGATTACTATTCTGAAGACCAATACGCCGTATCCATCAAGAAGATACGGCATATCCGTGCCTGAACTCACCAAAGACCACAAAGAAAACAAGCCAATACGCCGTATCTAGAAGAAGGCTATACACCGTATCGAAGATATAGTATGTGAAGATTCTGAAAGATATCAATCGTGGCCCGTACTCCAAGAAACCCCCCAATACGCCATATCCAATCTCATGGATACGCCGTATCGAGACCGACTTCAGACAGTATAAATAGAAAACTTAAAAATGAGTTTTAAGGGTGCTAAATCATATTCTCGATACTTAAACCACAAAAGTCGATTTTCAGAGGCAAAGAAGAGCAGAAGAGGTTGTGCAAAGTTATCCATTCCATAAGAGACACGCGTAATTCCATATACTTTAGTAATCGTTCAGTTTTAGGTATCATTCATTAACTTGGTTAGTTTACCTTGGCTAAATAACTACTCTTGTATTTATTATGACGTTTGAAGGCTAATACCTTCGCGTATTAGCCATTATTATGAAGGTCTGAATGTTTGGTATTTGTTTATCTAGATTTCTTGATTTATCATTGATGCTTATGTTTATGATTAACAATTAATACTTTGTTTATGTGGCTAAGTGTACGCACCTATCATTCAACTGGATCTAGTGATACGGACCAAGTAGATCTAGAGTCTGAGATAGCTCTCCATATAGTAATTATACATCTAGAATCATAGGAACACAAATATTGTCCTTCTAAGTCTATGTCTAGGATACGCTTCGTGCTTAACTAGTTATTGATAATGCCTTATTTTATTGAAATCGTGTTGACTAGAAGGTGAACCTAGATAATTCAACAATTAACGTTCTGATTCCAAGGGATAGTTGGACAAGTGACCTACTAGTGTATAAAGAACCATTAAGCAGTAAGTGGGTAAAGTCTCTATGAGCTAGGGTTTAACAAGATCACCATTGCTTTAATCCCTAGTATAGCATTATAACAACAAATAAGAAGCTTTTAATGTGGATGCTTTAATTGTGACAGAATTAATGTGTATAGGTCTTAGGAAGAAGTAACGCCTAAGTCTAAGAATGATATACCACCTCGAGATAAGAAATCATTGCACTAATAAACATACTAGCGTTCTAATCGAATTAATAATGGTTAATACAGTTTTCTTATATTAGGCTCAACTGCTCTCTTATCTTCTGCTAATTTGCTTGCGTGGGTAACAGTTCCTTGAATTGATTTTAGTCACCAACCAAACCCGTGCCAGTCTTTCAGGCTGAAAACCCATTGTTCCTATTAGATCTAGGACTAACATAGGTTTAGCATAGGTTTGACATAGATTAGACAACCAAGATATTAATAAACTAAAAAGGTTTAACCTCGCTCTCAGAGATCGACACCCTACTTACCAACGAATCTACATCTTGACCGGGTACACTGCCCGTTAAAGTGTTGTTTCTGGTTTAGTCGGCAAAATATAAATTTAAAACTTAAATCATAAAATACACACCACACAACGACACATCACACCTAAAAGCTAATAATGCATCCCTTTAACAAATCAGTGTATCTTCGGGACTTGAGGTTAATGATTACTAAAAGGAAATCTTACTCTCATGTGAATCAAATGAATTTCTGAAAGTTTTTCCAATGAATTAAAAGATTTTATATTCTCTAAAGGATGTCAAGAGTAACACTTTTAGCATGAGAAAATAATCAAAAATCTAGTTCATTTTCTATCTTTTTATTTATGACAATAATTATCTAAAGTGTTTTTGGTAGGATAAACAAAAACAAAACAATAGATAAAAAACGTACGTGAAAAAGCAAATGAGGTATGTTCAAAAAATAAATGCAAGAACATACAAAAGATATAATAAGAATAAAGCATACGACATGTGTCAGAAAAAGCAAGTATAAGGCACATGAGAAAGAAAATGATAAAAGTATGATAAAAAAGAATTGCTCGATCATACAAAACAGACAGAGTGGAAAGAGATAAAAATGTCAAATTAAGTGTTTTAAGTTTGCCTTCTTGTGACACTAACTCACTCAACTCTTTATCTCAGTATCTCTAATGGCTCAATAACCAATGAGAAGTAAAGATGAATTGTGCCTTAGTGACAAAAGAATTGCAGTCAATGTCAGCAACCTTAGGATCAATCCAAATGAAATTCATGTTGAGCCCCTCTTCAACATTACTTTAGATATCCTCAAGCAACATTTAATCTATAACGCAATAACTCTCATAACAGATGCTCCTGAGATCTATATGTAATAGTTCTGGCATATGGTTTACAAGAATGAAATAAACAAGAGATACTACTTTCACTTGGATTACCAACGTTTTGAAATTGGAGCTGACTTGCTTCGTCATGATTTGAAAACCTCTCCCAGACAACCCAACCAACCGTTTGTTAAACCACCTTGCCAAGAAGAGCTTGACACTTTTATCAAGAAGTTGGATTATGTAGATTCGTTGATAATAATTTCACAGGTTGTGGTAAACAAACTACATCAACCTTGGAGGACGTTTTTGAGCATCCTCAACAAGTGCTTGACTAGGAAATCCTCAAGGGTTGATAGAGCAAAGGAACCGATAGTGCAGATTCTGTGGGGACTCGTCAACTCAAAAAATGTTGATTTTGCTAAACTTATCTGGGAAGACTTTAGGTTCCAAATCAACAACACAAAGAACAAAGCCATTAAACAAGAAAGACTGCCTTATCCCAGATTCACAAAACTCATCATCTAACACATTCTCTTAAAGAATGACAACCTTAATAAACGACCAGAATTGACACCACACAAGATCAGCGAAGAAGAACTTGTGGAGAAACTAAAGCTTGTAGCTAAGGGAGAACCGAAAGGTAAGCCTACATTTAGAATTCCAATTCCGGAGGCAATGATGAGTAGGGAAATTAAGGAGTTTGATGCTTATCTAAACTATATGGCTAAGTATCTGAATGTACAGTTTGGTTCTCTAACTCTTGGAAGGGGTCAAGGTAAAGGTTACATGAGAAAAGGAGTATTAGAGATGAATGCTCCTAAGAAAAAGAAAGCTGGTGTACCAAGAAGATCTCGAACAATCACTATTGTTGATAATTTGCTTGAAGATCCTGACTAGGCTTTAAAGTTAGCTGCGTCAATCAATCTAGAAGAGAATCAGCAAAGAGATAGAGAAAGAAGATCAAAGGCAAAACATGCTACTTTAGTACTAAAAAAATAAGTGAACAAGGAAGTAAATGAAGCATATGATGATTAGCTATAGCTCAAGCTAAAAGCTCAAAAGCATGTATCACCTAATGCACAGCTACTATTGAATTTTAAGAGAGGAGCAAAGGAAAGCAAAGGACAACGAATTCTAGAAGAATTCAGAAAGACTCTAGGAGAAGGCTCAGGTGCAGCACCAAATTCTCTAAACCATAGCGACTCTTCTGATAATTCTATCTGGGAATCCATTGATGATGACAAGACTGAAAGTGATAAAGATTTTGATCATAAAGACGACAATGATGACTCTAATAAAGATTCTGATCATGGAGATGGCAATGATTATTCTGACATAAACTTTGATGCTAAAGAAGATCAAACGGCAGGTTTTGGAATTCTCGTACCAATAGGGAAAACCAAAGGATCCATACCAAGCAACCAACCCAGAAGCTTCAACCTCACATCGCATGCACTAAACTACTTCTCAGGAAGACTACAACAAATTCTTGAATGAACCTCATGAAGTAGAAATGTCTGATCTACTGAATGAACCTATGTACACTGAGACTCAAACACTCACAATTGTACCACTCCTTGAAACGGGTGTTGGAATTCTCGTACGTGACAAGGAGTCGGAGCAACCAAAACCAGAGCTTTAACCTCACGGTCGCAGTGTCACTACTACTTCTTAGGAAGACTACAACAAATTCTTGAATGAACCTCATGAAGTAGAAATGTTTGAGTAGCTGAATGAACCTATGTACACTGAGACTCAAACACTATATCAGTGGTACTACTCCTTGAAACAATTCCAAAAGTACAAGAACAAGCTCCTATAGATCAAGTTATGAATTCTCTACCAGCTGCTACTACAACAATTACTCCACCAACAAAGTCAAAGAAGAAGCGAGCAAATAAACTTCTCAAAAAGGCAATACAGAGGTAGAATGATTCCAAAAAGGTAATCATACAAAAGCTAGAAGAACATGAGCAAAAGTTAAATGTTCTTGCACAGATCAATCATACTGAAGTCATTAAAGACTCAATCAAAGATAATATGCCAAATTTTGTGCCACAAGCAGTCTCCGGCTATGTTCACCCTCGACTGGAAAGAACGGACCTTGATGTAATAAAGAAGAATCCGGTCAATCTATTCCAGTCTTCCTTCACACCATCTGTTGATACTACAGAGTATGAGCTGAAACATCAGTTGTATGAAAAGATGTTTGAAACAAATGCATATCTAACTCATAATAAACATCGTACTCTTTATGTTGCTTTTAACAAGAATCAATGCAAGGTGATGAACTTTAATAGCACGATATGGATCAGCAAGCCTCTAGAAAGAATCGATCTCACAATGATCAGTATCCTCTTGAAAATTGCGAGGGAGAGAAAAATATAAAGAGGCGAAAGGGTGTTGGTGGGTCGTCGTCTAAGAAAGAGAAAGCTCCTGATGATACTTCCAACTATGAGAGATTTGAAGATGCTGATGAACCAAGACAAGAACAAGAGGAAGTTGTTCCAACATGATGCATGCACAAAAGAGCATGCTCACTGGTTCAAGCAACCAGGTGAGAAAAGGGTTGAAGAACTTCCTGAACAAAACTGATTCAATGAACTCGTTAATGCTGACAAAGATCCAAGGGAACACAAGCTTCAGGTAGGGTTGATAGTAATGTTTGCCAAGAGTATAAAGAATTTTTAGAACAAAGACAAGATCACCAAAGAAGATCTCAAATGTCCAGCATTCGATTTATTGAAAAACATATTCAAAAACAACATAGAGTTGAAGTACAACATGGAGTAGTGCATCTAGCGATAACTGACAAGATAGATTGGACTAATCCTGAAAGATCAAGTTTCCACAATGATCTGAGCAAGCCACTACCACTGGTAGGACCTCCTAGTAGAAAGACCATCCCAACAAGATACTTATTCAACCATGACTTAGAGTATTTGAGGCATGGAAATGAAGAGAAGAAGTATGCTCTATTAGTGACAAAGGTCAAAGCCGCTAGATATGAGCAAGAAGGGATTGAAGAGTTGATTCCTCATCTTTTGAGCCCAAGCATTCACAAGTACGACATAAATGCTGAGTTGGGTATTCATCACTAGAGAGACGATCGTCAATGCGTCTACAAATGAAGCATTAGACACAAATCACCTCATGATGTGTATTCAAAGGTAAGATCAGCATGTATAAAAAAAGGATTACAGGGATACGGAAAAAGTTGGATACGGATACTTAAAGGAGATTGTGGTCAAGAAGCAGACAGAAGGAGTATACGTATACAGAAGCTAGATTTCAATAATATTGGATTAGAACGACATCGCAGATTTGTAATCTGCTCAAGATCCTAAGATAAGATACACAACATTGATGGCGTTGATGAATTTTTGATTTGATCATTCTCTACAACACCTACATCAGAAGATTATGATCAAAAATGAGAGTTGAAGATGCACAGCTGGAGATGAAAGCTATCAGACAAAAGCTTAATTAACAAAGCCACCATTCATGATTTGGATGTCTCAACCAGAAAGTACCGTATACTACCTTGATCATCCCAGAGGAGTTATATACGACAGGATTGACAACCAAAATATGCCTGATGAACGCTAAATAATTACGTAAGTTCAGTGATGGAGAACCTCAAACAATGTATAAACCAAGTTGGATGATGATGATGAAATACAACAGGTTTAAGATGTGCAGATGAAGGGTAAAAAAATCATAATGGATCAAAGAAGGACAAAATAAGGACTAAATTCGATTTTTGAAAAAAAATGAGAAGACCTTAAGTAGAACGAAGGTTTCAGAAGGCTCGATGATTTGTTGGAGTCGAAGAAACGAGACCACAATATACTGTTCGTTAGGCATGAGTGACCTCCCCATAGGGGGAATTTGGTAGAAAATTGATAAAAGTGTCGGTTAACTTACGGTTATTTATCTTAGTAAATAGTCCGTGTTTTTGTAGTTATACATTGTACTGTAATTTGAATCTGACATCGCCCTTCGAGAGGCAAAGTTGTAAGCACTTCCTTCCCTAAATAAGAAATAGCAAGGATAAGAATGGGTGGTGAAACATAATATTTCTATGCATATTTTACTTCTCTCTTTCTAGTTTCTACCCGTTCTACCTCTCTCTCTTTAAAACTCTAACTATTCTTGTGTGTGATTGGTATGGTAATTGTATAGTATCTACAAGTCCTAAGTGAAATGTTCATCTAATCGTGTCTTAGTGAGTCTTAGGTAGAGGAGTTTGAGTACGTTCGCTACCACTCCTTAATTCTTCTTAAAAGCCGGATGTGCCCTCCCGTCTTTGCAACCCCTAAACTAATTGCCAATCATTAAGTTTCCTCAACTGCTCTAGTCAAGCAACGTTTTTGTGTGAGTGCCAAACCACTTAGTTTTCTTGATAATAGAGAAAGCATCGCCCGGGTCCAATAACACTATTACCATTACTAAATCTTAAACCCTATTGTCTACCACTTTTAACCATGTGGTGGCCTTGGTTATCGTATTCACGCGCACCATTAAACATACTTGACAAGGATAATAATTTCATATATGGTGACTTTCACTATCTCCCCGTAAACTAAACAAAGTATGATCAATAGGTAGCCATGGTCTACGCAAAGGTGTAAGTCTTTAACAATACATAAATCATCCAAGACATGATAGAATAAACTAAAGAACTATAATTAATGAATCAAAATAGGTTCATAACAAGGCAAGCACAAAAGGCTTAGCCTCTCATAACAAATGATAATCAAATAATATTCAGAGTACACAAGATAATCTAAATCATAATGTAAATCTGATAATTAGAGGTTATTATTGTAAACCGTTCTGCTCGTGGGCTTCTTAGATCGTTCAAGCCTCCAAAACGTCCAAGTGAACTAGAGTTTGAAAACTTGTATAGTGAGTGGAGAAAATGTGGTATTTATAAGTAAAAATCCTTAGGGCCCGCCAGTCTAAACGGCGTATGCTTCTTGATGGCATACATCGTGTGCCTCTAGATAAGTACATCCACGCCATTATCTCTTCATATCCTTATGGCATGTGCATGGGTGAGGCATACGACGTAAGGGTCTTCAGGTCTGGGACTTATAATTCTTTGACAGCTCACTGCGCAGTATGCTCAAGATGGCAATACGCGTGTGCAGAGTCCTGGAGTATCAAGTTTTTGTGTGAACATAAGAATATTCTAACCCAGATTCCATAATCAGTTATTAATATTAGCAACCCTAAAGGTTGTTGTTAGCAAAACACATTACATTATACTCTTTTCGTCATAAAAATGTTGTCTCTCAGCAAAAAACACACAGTTTAAGAAAAATGCATTTATTATTGCATTCTCTTTTTTGCTTTTTGGTAGAATGACAGTTTTATCCTTAGCTAATTAATTAAAATATTCTTTAAAGTTTGTAATAATAATTTCAAAAAAAAGTAATATATTAAACTTGGTCAAACTTCCATATCTATTTTTAGTAATGGAAAATAAAATTGAGACATAAAAAAAACGTGGACTATTAATTTGAAACGGAAAGATTATTTATTTTTTTATTCATGCATGGTGCCAAGCTACTAACCACCTGACCGCAGCTAATAGCCTCGGCACAGGGTGCTGCTACCAACATGCAAGCCACGACTACACATGAAACAATCATTGCCATCCTTGCCATTTTTAAGTTATATGAGTGTATGATCACTAGAAGAACAGAAACTTTTGTATGATTCTAAGTTGTTGGTGCAAGAAAATGTTTTCAGTATTGCAATATATATAGGGTGTTTTTACATGTCAATTTGTGTATGAACGAATTAAGGGAGGGGTTGCAAGGACAAAATATTATTAGAGGTTAGTTGGCAGTTAGGACTGACATTAATTGAACCATTAACATGATTAGTTTCGAATCTATACTAGTGCAGTTGGGAAAGATTAGTTATGCCGACAATAATTGGTCTTTTTTTACCATCAATTCTGGTTGAGTTTTCCCTTGAATAGATGAAATGCCAGAGTTGAGATCCTCAAAAAACAAGGGAAAAAAAAAACAAATGGGTTAATCCTAACCACTCATTTTTTCATCATCCACTTTTTCACCTTTTTCTTAAAACTCAAATATCTAGCAAACGATAAATCGTTAAACGAAAAAAAATACACCATCGCGACGAGTATTTTTTTATCTTTCTATAGAGGGGCACTTATATATACTTTCGACGAACTTTTTTCGAATTTTTTTTTTCAATCACGTCAGAAAAAATCTCATGGGATTTTTTGAAATCACATGAGATTGTGATACAAATCTCATGTGATTTTTTCAGACGTGATTGAAAAAAAAACGGAAAAAAAGTTCGTCGAAAGTATCGCAACGAGTAATTTTTTATCTTTCTATAGAGGGCACTTATATATATATTTTCGAAGAACTCTTTTTTCGATTTTTTTTTCAATCACGTCTGAAAAAATCACATGAGATTGTGATACAAATCTCATGTGATTTTTTCAGACGTGATTTTTTCAGATGTGATTTTTCGACGAACTCTTTTTTCGAATTATTTTTTTTCAATCACGTCTTAAAAAATCACATGAAATTTGTATCACAAATCACATGTGATTTTGTGAAATCACATGAGATTGTGATACAAATCTCATGTGATTTTTTCAGACGTGATTGAAAAAAATTAGATAAAAATAAAATGGATGGATAAGATGAAGCGGTTTGTTCTTTTTTTTGACCATGTTGCTTATAGAACTTTTCTCTGAAATGCCATATTTCTTTTAGCATCTTATCTTATATTTCATAAAATTGTTCAGACACTTATAGTTGTATATATCCACTACATATATATACAGGCCAACTTATAAACTTACTAAAATCGATCACATGTCATGTGTCAAATTCACGTTTTCACTAATTACTATATTTATAAATTGTCTTATTCGTCTTCGTCTTATTTTTTAAGCCTATTATTGTGTCAATTATTTAGAGCTAAGTTACATAAATGTACTTATTTTAAGTTTTCGACAACTAGCTAGCTTCCCTTTCTTAAATCTAGCTTAGAACAATACATGTGTAAGAAAAGAAAGTTGTATCAAGACTTTTAATAGAAAAAAATGCGAACTAAAACTAGTGTATGCGTCAATAATTGGAACATGGTTTACCTGGGTCATATATTTATTGTATGTACTATGTAGTATGAAATTATTTAGATCCAGGAACACGTGTTGTGGCCTTGCGGAAACAAAGAAACAACAAATAAGAAATAGACATATGTTTACTGCCAATCAATGAATGTGTAGCTAAATGAAAGGAAATGTGTGATAGCGACAAAAAAATTGTTAGAAAAATAGTATTGCAAAATGACTTTTTGCAAAGTTTGGACATTATTTAATATATGTTATATATATTTATATTAGTTTGTAGTTTTGCGTTTTTCCTTGAATAGAGCTTCGCAACGAGCTAAAGTATGTTCAAAATGGAGATAATATGAATGAGATATCGTGTCTCAAAGTGTGACACTTGAAACACAAAATCTGGAAAATTTATCTTCCTACATCGCCTAAGATAACAACACAAAGTATTCACATAACACTAAGCACATAACTTGTCCCAAAAACAAACCACAATTTCGCACAATTAATTCAAAACATTTCAAAACTACGATTTGAGTATCATGTTTCCCCCAACTGAAAAAACCATAAAATTGGGGGCAACTAGAACTCACCTCAAGCCAGTCTTTAGCAACCCAATCTCAATAGACAACAAGCAAATTCAAACGATCGATCCCGCACAACCACCCTATCCAGTTAATGACACAGTTATCAATCCAATTCCAAAACAATCTTACGTTTGATGCATGATTGTTTAGACGCACGAATGAAGGTTGTCCAATAACCCAAAACAGTTTTATTGTGTGATGGATTGAACGACTTAACTCCCACAATCATATCAATCATCATTCCCCGATAATACATACTTATACCTATTTAGAGAAAATAGATAAGTAAATATAAATAAATATATTAAATTAATAATTATAAAAAAATTTCGACAAGACCATTCGGTAACCCTTAACAACTTCAAAATAATCATTATTCGGTTGAAATAAAAGTTACGTCAAATAAACACATTATAGAGAAGTTTTCGAGAAAAAAATATAATTATCGCTTTTAGTGAATTTTATTAATATAAAAAAATAAATTAAATATTATTTATTTATTATATACCACAAAATCCAATGTTTTTAAAGAAAATTTCTAGTATAAACATTTTAAAAAATTTACGACATGACCCGTACGTTAAAACGACACGTTTTCCAAGGTTTTCAAACCTTCATTTTCAACATATTTACACAAATTCACACTTCTCTGATAAAATATCAAAATTTTCAATCTTTAAAACGCTTACCATATTTTTTCCTCAAAATATCATTCGAATATCCTCGTATAAACAATTCCACTTTCAAAAGTCCCGAAATCTCTATTAACTACTAAGATGAACCGCTTATTTATTGAGCTTTAAGGCCCAACAAGGGTCCATTATGACTTTTATAAGTCAAAAATATAATCCTAGTCCAAAATCAAAGTCCATTTACATATATAAGTATATACTTATAAGTAGAAAATAATCCGGACCAAAATAAGCCCTCCCATTAAGCCGCGGCTTAAATAGACTTATTGGACCGTCGAGTCAAATAAAGCTCAAAAAAACTTATTAAGGCTTGAAAATAAGTCTAATAATCTACGATCCGTAGATGGTTACTACCATAAGCCTCAAAAATAGTCCACAACATACGCCATAACACAAAAATAATCAAAATCACTTGGGAAGTTTTCGTGGCTTATATGCCCAAAATAAGCTAAGAAATAGCTTAAAAATAAGCCCGAATAAGCTATACAAGCTACTATAAAAAATAAGCTATCTAGAAACATATATTATTCAACCATCACGACCACAACATTAAAACTACAAAAATATATTTTTTCCTTTTTATAACCCACGAACCAAACACAACCTTTTTATTCGTTTCGCTTCCAAAAATCGATTTTCACAACGATCAACTTATACAACTAACATCTATGCATCAAAATAAACCCAAAAGGACAAACAAAATTTAAATTTGAAAACTCATAAGAAAATCTTCAAAAATGTATATTTCGACACGAATCGGACAACCCAAACGTTGTTTAAATGAACACCCAAACACTCGTATCAACTCGGAATATCACGTTCTCGATCAAAGTTGGAAAATTTATGGTGGATTGTGGTGGTGTAGGTGGCGGCCGAATAACACACACACACACACACACACACTTATGTGTGTTTTTTTTGAAAATGAAATGGACAATGAATGGAGTGTTAGTGGTATAAGGAATATACTTGTACAAGCTTAGACACATTAGCTAGAAAATAGCCATTTTGTTCCCCTCTTTGACTTTCTTGACCGGATGGCATCCTATGGGGTCTCGGGTTGATGACATCAAATAACGTCACTTTATTATATCATTTATCCCATATGTTTTGCCCACTTTTATATAATTATTGCATTATTTGGTACTTAATTGCTTTAAAGTTGATAAATGCAGTAATTCAGGAGTGTTTCGTGAAGACAAGCTAAAAGGCGCATAATTTGGAGCTAAAACGATGATATTTTAAGATTGCTGAAATTTCACCGATACGCCGTATCCAACAAAAGAGATACGGCGTATCTGCGCCAAGACTTCACAAGAAAACGTGTTTGACCAATTCCCAATACGGCGTATCCATGCTATCTACATACGCCATATCCATGAAGATAACTATTCGAAGATACAGTAAATCAAGTAAATTAGGAATGATATCACTGATTGATTTGAACATAGCGCGCACTCCAAGGAATCCAGCCCAATACGCCATATCGACCTTGCCAGATACGGCGTATCAAGTCTTTTTCAGACACTATAAATAGAAGACTCAAAAACAAGTTTTAAGTGTGAAATATCATATTCTTTATACCATACTCACTAAAAGACAAATTTTAGAAGAGAAGATCAGCCACCAAGGTCGAGCATTGATCACGACTCCATAGAAGACATCATGTAATTTTTACTCTCTTAATCATTCAATTTTTTAATTGTTTGATTACGCTTGTATAATTATAATGGTTGTGGGCTAATACCCTTAGGTATTAGCCATTTTAATGAAAGTTCAATGTTTGGTTTGTTTTAAAATCGATTTCTTAATTTATCATTGATTGTTTAATTATGTTTATCACCTCATACTTGTTTATGTGTTTGAATATGCGACCTATCATTCAACTGGATCTAGTGATACAAACCAAGTAATCTAGATACCGAGATAGCTCTCCATATTGTGTTTCATATTACTAGACCAATATGATCACAAATAACGTTCTGTCTTTGTCTTTGAATTATGAGCTTAGTTGGACCGGTAGGTGACCCGTTTATGTTTCAGCAATCATGCTCTTAATTAACTGATAAAGATTGGAATAGTGGACTACCAGTATATAAAACACCGTCAAACAATAAGTGGGTAAAGTCCCATTGGGCTAGGGTTTTAACAGGATCACCACTGCTTTAATTCTCTAAGATAGATTATAATTAAACTAAATGATGCTTTATGCGGATGCGTTAATTGTGATAGGATTAATCGTGTCTAGGTCTTAGGATGATGTCCAGCCTAAGTCTGAAGAATGATATGTCGCTTTGAGATAAGTAAATCATTAGAGTAAAACAAACAAACCAGCACTGAACCAGATTTAATATGGTTAATACAGTTTTCTATCATTTGGCTGTACCTCTTTTTTATCTTTTAATCTTCTTCTTTTGTGTTTATTGTCTATTGAATTGATATTTGTCATCATCAAACCTGTGCCAATCTCTCAGGCAGAAAACCCCCATATCATTAGACAATGTACATAACATAGGTTTAACTAGTAAATAGACTAATTAAAATACTGATAGAATATATGACTAATGTTCTACTCTTAGTGTTCGACACCCTACTTACCGCGAACTCTATCTTGACCGGGTACACTGCTTGTTAAAGTGTTGTTTTAGGTTTGTCGGCTAAATATAAATTTAAAACTTGATAATCAAATAATTGACCCTACACGACAGCACATCAGGTTTTTGGCGCCGCTGCCGGGGAATGAATTAATTAAACTTTATTCTTATCATCATTTCTAACCATTAATTAATTTAATTTAGTTTAGTGTAATCTAATTATTTAAATTTTGTTTGTATTTATTTGCATTGTGTGTTTAAAATTGTTTGTTCAAATTCTCGCATTTAATAGTTTTTAAATAGTATTCTGTTCTGACTGATCACTTGATACACCGTATCCACTAGTTGGATACGACGTATCAAACCTTCTGATCAGGACAGCGTATTCAGTTTCACAGTCTAAATGGCGTATCTATTTTCCAAGAAATACGGCGTATTCTGAGGACTTAATACGGCGTACTTACATTCAACAGACCTATACGGCGTATTCAGACTAATTGAATATGGCGTATCTGTCGAATGATACAGTAGCAGACCAAAAATCCATTTGTTTCGATCCCATATATGATTTCTCTTATCAGGACACATCCTACTGATTTATTTTCATTTGTTTCAGGTAGTGCATGACAAGAAGTTCTACAAAGGAACTGCTCTCACCTTTTGAAATCCCAAAACAAAATTTTTGCTCAAAGAGGATGCTTTTTTATACACCAAGTCTCGTAGAATCGAATCACCGGAGTTCGATCATAATTTTGACATCGAGGAACAGTTAGAGGAAGTAGTAAAAGAAACAATGATGGAAACAATGGAGCAGTATATGAGCAAAACCCGAGAGAATTACGGGTCGGGCGTTACTAGGCCCACGATTAACCAAGACCACCCCTTTGAATTGAAAGGGAAATTTCTCAAAGAACTTTATGACAATACTTTCAGTGGGTCGGAACAAGAAGATGCAAACGAGCATATCGAAAAGGTTCTAGAGATTGTTGACTTATTTCACATCCCAAAAGTAACTCAAGATCAAATCATGCTTCGAGCCTTCCCTGTATCCCTCACTGGAGCTGCAAGTAGATGGCTAAGGAACCAACCATCAGGATCAATTACAACATAGGAGGTTCTAAAAACTAAGTTTGTAAACAAATATTGTCCACCTACCCGTATCGCAAAGAAAATGGAGGAAATCAACAACTTCTAGCTGGAACCCGATGAAAGCCTTTTTCGTGCATGGGGAAAGATTTAAAGAGTTGCTAATGAAGTGTCCTCAATATTATTTGACCGATCGATAAGCAGGAAGTCATCTTGTTTTACAATGGGCTCAATGCTCCAACTCGATAAATCCTGGACTCAAAGGATGCCATACCTTCCAAAACTGCTGCTGATGCTAAAGTAGCCATTCAAGAAATGGCTGAATATTCTCAGAAATGGCACAATGGAACCTCTTCAAGGACCAAAAGTACTAAAACTTCTGACAGGCTTGCTGCTATCCAAGCCCAACTTAACAATCTCGGACGAGAAATAAAGAAAGTAAATGAGAAAGTGTACACTGCTCAGGTCGGATGTGAACTATGTAAAGGACCACACTATACAAAAGATTGTCCACAAAAGGAAGCAGGGAAAACTTTAGAATAAGCTTACTATACACAGTTCGGTGCACCCTATCAACCTGGGTGATAATATAAAGCAGCAGGGCTAGGATTCTACCAACGAAACAATGAAAACTCTTTGTATCCTGATCAAAGACCAAGCCTGGAAGAATCACTAACCAAATTTATGGCAGAATCAGCTAAAAGGCATGAAGAAAACTTAAACAAAATCAAAGAGATCTGAGCTTCTACCGATGCAGCAATAAGGAACCAAGGAGCTTCGATTAAGACCTTGGAAATACAAATCAGACAGATGAGCAAGGTCTTGCAAGAAAGAGTTTTTGGAAGCATACCCTACTCTACAGAAACAAATCCTCGAGACCAAGTCAAATCGATCTCAACTGTTAAAGCTAATTTTTCTGGGATACGCCGTATCGAATGTGATCCATATGCCATATCGGGCACACAACACAGGAGCATATTTTCTGAAACAGCCCCTTTTCCAAATCGACTGCAAAACTTCGGCTGTGATAATTAGAGAGAGGCACAAGATGAGAAGATTCTGGATGCTTATGATCACACCTTGCCTCAAAAAGAAAAAGATACAGGGTGCTTTACTTTACCTTGTTTTATTCATAATATCCATTTTGATAAAGCTCTTGTTGACCTAGGATCAAGTGTGAGCATTATGCCATTCTCTACCTACACCAACCTTGGTCTAGGAATTTTATCTCACACTAGGTTGACCATCGAACTAGCTAACCGAACCATAAAGCAACCAAGGGGTATCACCTAAAATGTGCTAGTAAGGATAGACAAATTTATTTTCCCTATAGACTTTATCATCTTGGACATACTCGAGGATGACGACTTTAATCCGCGGACGACCATTCTTATCAACTACCCATTCCAAGATTGATGTATTCAAAAGGAAGATTACTTTAAGGGTCGGGGGAAGAAAAACTTATTTTTAAAAGTATTAAGCCCGCCACTAGCATAATAAAAAGGGTCTTTGCGATAAAAAGACTTGATTTAAAACAGGCCTAAGGGGACGCACACGTTAAAAATAAGTAAAGAAACAATGTATTTAAATATATTAATGTAATAATAATAAGTGGTTAAACAAACGATAGATAAAATTCCTAAAACATGAATAAATTATTAGTTATTAATATTTAAGGACTAATAGCAAAACCGAGAAAAAGAAAATTTTGGTTTTGTTCCCTTTTCTTTACCAGGCCAGGTCGACATACCCACTCTTTATGGATGTGGGATTGATATGCTTGCTCTACAAGTTTTGTAAGGAGTATATAAGGAGGTCTTTATAGTGGTTCCTTTAGAGCCTCATAACTTCAATCCCTAAATTTCCCTAAATCTCTCTCGTTGTTCTCCTTTGTTTGTTCGAGCTCGAACCTACAACCCTCAAGGTTTTGGTTTTTGTCTTTTCTTGTCGAGCGATCGAACAAACAACCCTTTAGGTTTTTGATTTGCGATTAATCTCAATAAGGTTTTCGAGTGTTTTGATTGATTCAAAGAACAAGTGATCGTGTTGTGATTTAAAAACACTACTAGATACTAGCATACACTCACGTTTGTTTTTTCTAAGAATGTAATAGTGCGTGTTGACTTAGAGGATTATTCTTTTGATCCTTGGTGGTTTGGCGTGGTATTATACACACGTGTATATTGAAGACGGTGTAACGTTTATTGCTAAAAGCAGTCTAACGCGTTCTTGCAAAAAGGTCAAATCTTTAAATCCATTGTTAATTAATAATCTCTATACGTGTTTTGAATCTTTTCCGCTACGTACACATATATGTTTTAAATTTATCTAGATCTAAAATCCCAACATGTAATAATGGAGAGAACGAATTTAGGCAACTCTCCAACTGCTAAAAGGGGATGTGATTCACATCTATAAAAGAGTCTAAGGGCCTGTTTCTTTACTGCTTAATGTCCTGTTTAGTAACAATTCCATTTTAAGAAGATGTACAATTGTGTTTCTTTATTGCTTAGTAGGAAAGGAGATCCTAAATACAAAAGGGTACAAAAATCCCACCCTCTCACAAACAGACACCCAAATCAAATATAAAGTCCATTTTACCCTATTTCCTTTTCACTTATTTCCACTTCTTCCCCAATCAACATTTCATAATTCAATTTCTCCATCACCCCTACACAAGTTTGCCACCACCTTCACGCTGCCGCTCTAGCGGTGCCACGTCGTCGATCTACCACTAGCTTCTCGTCATTGGTCTGGCCCGTCCTTCACCACCTCTATCGAGTTATATCAAAAAAAACCTAGATTCAAACACTCCTCTAAAACAATCTTTTAATTGGGGCTGTATTCTGAATTTGGAGTTGAATTTGCCTATTGAATAATGTATTTTTTAATTAAATAATAACTTATTAGTTATGTAATTCGATCCAAGTAACAATTGGGGTTTCTAACTAATACAACCAATGATCACAATTTGGGAATATGTAGATGATAAAATATAAACTGTGTAATTTTTTATATATCTACTTCTCATTAATTTTAATATATCAAATAAGAATCGAGTGTTCAATTATATTAGGAAATAAGGGCGATACAAAGTTATGTGTTACAATAAAAAAAAGTACGCCAAAAGTTTACATTCACATGTAAATTAAAAAAAAAAGGGTGGATAGAAATAACCTTAGCTTGTATTGCAAAATTTCAAATAGCAAAACAAAGAAACGCACATCATATGTACCATAAGTAATACTTATTGAAAAAGGACACCAAATCGCAATCAGTAAAAAATTAAAAGAAACTCTCCCAACAGATAACCACACCAGTTGTGAACGAGCCAGAAGTTCCGTAGGAAACGATTGTCCGGATGGTATGCTTGTTAAAATTGGCTTCACATTTTGGTGTTTGAAATCAAAAAAAAATGATATAACAAATAACATAATTCGAGTCCGTGTACGATATACGTCTATATATTATGTTTAAGAATATTCTAATGTTATTTGTTAGTCAAATGATTATGAATTCACTTATTTGATACTTTAAACATAAGGCATGGCTGAACACGAACAAGTTATTAAATTTAGAGTCAAAAAGTTGTCTAATTAAACTAAATTAGATGACCATCTTATTCGTATTGACCACAGAACAAGGTGTTGAAGAGCCAAATTGACCAGAAATAAATCATAACTTTCGGTACATGATACAAGGAAATAACTGAACGCCTTTGAACTATGATTCACATAGGTTATATGTGATATGGAATTTATAACCAACAAATGGTATAGAATACTCGATACTTCATCATATTTGCTTGATGTGATATAAAATATTGAGCTATTTATACTTACCTAAGAGTAAGGAAAATAGATAAGATTTCTATAAAATAAAGCAATGGAGAATCAACTTATATATCAAAAACCAGGTGTTCGAATTCCATATCGGATTGAAAATATTGTTTCCATTCTAAGATTAAATGCGTAAACTTAGAATACATACACACATTTTATTACACTAGAAACCCAACAATAGAATTGTTGAAAGAATATACCGTGCCTTAAAAGATATGGTTAACGCCATGTTCTTAAGATCCCCTATACAAGAAAATAAGAATAGTTCTTATGAACTATTGAATGATAAGAAGACTACTTATAAGATATTTACAAATGTTGTGGGGGAAATCAGCCTTAAGATATCCCTATGAACACCCATGGATAAAAACGATTTGACCTAAAATACTGTGAATTTGCATATTCTTAGTATATTGCTCATAACCGTAGTTGCTTATGGATTCATAGTGTTATGTTGATATACACAAGGACACGATAATGGAAATACAGAAGTGCTTGCTTTCCTTCATCCGGGAAATGTAATTACTGTTAACTAAGGAAATTGTAATATCATCAGGAATAGATTACGAAGTTGCCAAGATCATGATAACGGATTATAATGACTCCAAGATACAGAGACAAATCACCCAAGGAAGAAGAGGTTGAACCAAAAAAGAAATCAAAAGGGCAAGAACAAAAAATTGTTGGAGCCCAATTTTGTTTCTATTTAAGGTAAAAAAATAAACCCACTTCTTTCTCGAGAAGCCAGTTAACTACCTCTGAATGGCCTCAAAGAATGCAAGCCCCATTAAAAAGTGAGAATAGAAACTATTTTACAAAATACATACTGTGACCTCGTGGATTTACATTCTGGTTTAAAAACCACTAGGCAGATAAATGGACTTCAAGAAGAAGATGAAAGCAGATGTCATCATTGACAAGTACAAAGCAAGATTGGCAATCACAGGATTTAGACAACAAGGTCTATATTACTTTGATTCTTATTCTACGCGAATAACCCTAATTAATATGATATTTGCTATTGTCGCATTAAGAAATTGAAAAGTTCATCAAATGAATGTGGAAATGACATTTCTAAATAGGGATTTAGAAAAAAGTACTATACATGAACCAACCTGAGGGTTTCATGGCTCCTGGACTAGAGGGCAAAGTTTGTAGGCTTGTTAAGTCATTATATGGCTTAAGGAAAGCTCCCAAACAAGGACATCAATTTTCACCATATCATGTAAGAATGTGGATTTGAAATTAATGAATGTATTTATGATCGATAGTATATATGCACTCCCGTGTTTACACATAGATGGTATAATTATCACTAGAAGTGATAAAAAGATAAACAAATTCACTAATGATATGTTGGAGTCAAGATTGACATGAACTTCATTAGTTGTTAAATATGGTTCTTGGAACTAAGGTCATGCGAACCAATATGGATTTGTTTTGAAGTCAAAAACATTATAAGGACAATATTCTTGAGAGGTTCAATGTGGGGGATTCTGGCCTAGCTAGAATTCAATGACGTCTTTTTAATTCTATTTAAAGTAGAGGTAAATGTGTTGCCCATTTTTAATACTCAAGGAATATTGGGCATCTTATGTGTGTAATGACGTGTTGATGCGGTTGTCGTAAGGGACTTCTACAAGAAGTTTTACAACTCCCTAGGCAGAGTACCTAACCGTTGTAGTAGTAGTATAGGCAAGAATCGGGGAATGTTGTCGTTCTCTAGGGGAATAGGTTGGGAAGGCTTGATCACGGTCTAACAGAATTCTAGGGGTTGAGAGAAGATTATTTTTGTATTTTTATGTTTTATGGAAAGCAGGTAAATCATATATTTGAGAGGTTTAGTTGGTTTTAGCTATTAAACTAAATAATAAACTATGCTAATGGTAATAACAATATAATAAAAAGATTGTATTCATTTAATCATGTATTACTCCCTAGATTGCTTCTCCTAGTGTTGTTGCTTTGTCACACTTGTGATAATCTATGTAATTATTTCCTAAGTCATGAACATATTACATGAACCTGCCGTATATTTAATATTCCATTAGGGCAACACACAAGTAAGGTAGTATGAAGACTATTACAAGGCCCCTAATAGTACATTAAATGCATTTGAAATATATTAAAAGTGGGTCAACCATATAAGGGGCAAGGTAATATGAAGACTGTTACTCGATGATATCCTTTCTACACAATCATGTTTCCCTAGACATATCAACAGTGATACAGACAAAAGCTGGTTTTCTAAAGCCTAACATGCATATTCATCACAAGAAGCAACACCACTAAGATCTACATTCTAGGTTTCATACAATCATAAATGAACACAATGGAAAGCTTAGCCAAGCTTGTTAAAGATAAAGCAAGAACAATAAATAATCAAACAACAAGACATATGGAATGATTAAGATAATCTTACTTGATTAAAACATGAATTGAAGGAGGTACAATAGGGTTTTGAAGCCCTAAAATCGTCCTCATAAGCTGCCAAACGAACTAGGGTTCGTCTCATTTTTTTACTCTAAAGCTACACACCTAAAACCCTAAAAACGGATTTGTATATATAGATAAATCGTTGTGACGGCGTCGCGTATTAATCTTGACGCCGTCATAAAAGAGAATATTCTAGATCTTGGGTTGTGTCGTGCGAGCTGACGCCATCGTGAATTCTTGTGTCATCGTCATGGGAGGAGTCGTGACGGCGTCACGTGTATCTTGTGACGTCGTCTCCAGTTGCTGAGAACATAATTTTGAGAGATGTTGGTGTAGGTCCGTAGTCTTGTTCGTTTCTTCTCCAAATGAGCCCAAGTCACATGTATTTCCTCTAAATGCCTTCCGAATGCTAAATACCTGAAAAGGAACGATTAAGTACCTATTTTGGGCATAAATGCATGATTTAGGGGGTTAAATGACCCCGAAAATGAGACCTTCATTAAACTACCCATTAACTTGCTATATAGGCTTTGCTTTGTCTCAAGAAATGGGTTTTTCTACCTAGACAATAGCAGTTTTATGGGTCATTTAACCTACTCTTTAGTATTTTAAACACACCCTTCTTTGACCTCGTAAAATAAAACCACGGAATGTGTATACTAGTACTCACATAAGTGTTTGGGATTCTCTCTTTCACTCTGGTTGTTATAATAAATTATAACATAATGGGGGAAACGAAAAATCAACATCTCATTATCTATCTCAAAACTATAAATTTACCATTAGGATTGGTAAAGGATTCAAACCTCCACCGACTAGGCCCGCAACATTATTCATTACTTCTAAGAGGTCTTTTAAAAGGGTTGTTTGGGGTGTAGGCTGTAAGATTAACTTTATTAGAAACTGAAAACGGATGTGATACATTTGGGTGGCTATTTGATGGAATTTGGAAAGTGGAAGGGTTAGCGAACTTATTTACACGATTACACGCCTGGTTTGGTGCTAAGCCAAGACTTAGTAGAAGACTATACAAACTCTACACAACTCTACATCAATCTCTTTTCTTTTTCTTTTCTATTTTTTCTCTTTTTTGAATAACATAATACATCATAACTTGGGTTTATAACACGTACCCCTATACTTGAGCTTTTACATCGCTTGTTATTTACAATCTAAACTAATGTCCAAGTCTTTAAGGTGGAGTCAAAATAACATGGAGATCATCTAACAAACATATGGGGGTATTGACTTAACTTTTCTTCCCCAATTATTCCGCGAAATAAATACTTCATGTATTCCCAATAGTCCAAAACTGGTATTTTTACAAGGATATAAGGATCTTACAACCTTGTACTCAAATAATTAATAATTAACTTGGGTTAAACACAATAATATACTAAAGGTGAGTACATACAAGGTAGGCTAAGGCGATTTGGGTGTAACGGTTGGTTTAAGGGTGACAATGCTCTTCAGTAATAGTCCGGTTTAACCAGAAAATTATGAGAACCGTGAAAAAGGATAGGCTTGAAGGGTTGTACTAGGGGTATCCTACACTAAAGGTGAGTGCATGGCAAGGGTGTGGGATAGTTATACGATCGGTGTAACCATCATAACAATTACAGGTTTAAAACATGGGTTAATCCTAGTGCCTCTTATCAATCAAATCCTAATACTTACTATGCAGTCTCGAGATGCATCACAATAACAAGTTCTAGAATTTAATATACTATCGGTACATTAATATAATTAAATACTGGTCTCAATGCTCCATAAAAGGTGACAAAACCACATTTACACATCCGTAACGACGGAATAGATACACATGATATCTAACTCCTTAACTCGAGAAAGCTAAAGGTATAAACTATCTTGTGTATCAATAATATACACCCGAATCCTAAAGATCTAAAGGCGGACCTCATATTTTTGGGGTGAAATTTTGAGGGTTTTTGTGCTAGTCATATACATTCCTATCCATGAGACGATATTAATACTTGGTTTTCGTCTGTGTGTGTCATAAAAAAAATTAAATTTGGGTCAAAATTACCTTTTTATGCTATGTTTTGATATATTACCCATCATTTTAAGGAACAAAGCAAATGAAAAATGAAGGAATAGTTTCTAAGGCTTATTTTCCCCCTACACTTAAGTTGAACATTGTCCCCAATGTTCTATAGAAGTACCCGTAGTTCCAAGAGCTAAGGTTTACTAGTTCTAATTTGATTATGTCACATTTGAAAATGGTTTTAAGTTGATTTTAATAACTATAGAAAAGTAAATGCAGTAAAGTAAAGTGATAGAAGAATTCAAAGAGAAAAGCGTGATAACCTAACCATTTTATTACTAATGCTATGATTACATTTTCCTGTGCAATGTTCAGTTATAAGTTTCATTAGTGGTTCTAATATCGACAGACTCACATTGGCATTTGAGGTCTGTCCTATACTCACTCTGCAATCCGACATTCCCCTACGATCACACGAGCTGGGCATCCAAGTTTGTAGTGGTTAATCCCCAACTATCTTTAAGACCAATCTATAATCTAAACCGATTATTAACCCACTCTGAAAGAGTTCCAGTGCTTTTTAAGTATTTAATATGGCAAAGTCGAATGTGGTAAAATTCCTACACTGGGATTATAGGTGCCAAGCTACCTTAGTACCCCGCTAATCCCAGGTTCAACATGGTAAGTCTAATAACAAGATTAACAAGATCTAAGCCACCTTCTATACTACCAAAACACAGGGATCAATGAAAGGCTATAAGGATATCTAACAGAACCATAATTGAACAGGTAACAATAATCATATCAATAGCAGTTACATGGTTAAGCCAACACTAAGAGTGCTTAGCCGCTCATGGTAACAGTAATGTAAGAATTAATGAAAGTAGACATGGATTGAATCATCATTGTTCTTACAGTGAATGTTATGAATGATTAATTACAAGAAATGTGTAAAGTGGCCGTTCACCCTTGGACCTTTTGATGAAAACGATTCGGCTGTGGGCTTGGTTCACCCTGGGACTGTGTTTTGTAAGTTTGTTAAGTGAGTGTATGATGAATGAAGCCGTATGAGGGCTCTATTTAATATATTTTCATAACTGATAGACGTACCCTTATGAGACGTTACGTCGTAACCTTGCTATGTAGGCTTCCAATCTTCTAGGCTAAAATGATGTTACGACGTAACCTTGTCGCCTATGTTACGCCGTAACGCTGAATCGGATAAATCATCTTCTAGGAGAGGCTTTACGCCGTAAAACATTGAAGACTTCATTTCTTCTGTTAAAATATGTTTACGGCGAATCCTTCGGGGAGTGTTACGCCGTAACAAGCCTTGAACTCTTCACTTTAGTGCATTTCATATCCAAATCCCATGTCTTTTGTTAGAATGCTCACTTGGTCCTTGAAAACTAAATATAAACAATTAAGTAACATTTTTAGACATTTATAACATATTTATAAGCATTTTGATAGGAAATTTGATATTAAAATGTATTAACTATTTGATGTTATCAATGCGATGTCCTTGAACTTAGCATCTGTTTACATAGACAACAATACACACTGACACACGACTCTCCCTGTCCTTGTCAAGTCCTCATACTCGTGCCAATTATGGTCATGAGCACTAGCCTGGTTTTGAAATAACTCTTAGGAATATGCCCGCGCCTTACAATTCCCTTCAAGAAGCGCCCTACTTTCCTCTCGACAAAAAGGTGATTTCAACCCTTAACTCATGTAAAAATATAGTGTTTTGCAATTTCATCTAGACTCATTATGTTTATGATTTCATCAGAATCATTAAAGCCATATGATTTTAAAACCACAGCAAGTCACATTTGTTATAGAATTGACTAGGAAGTACAATATTTAAAGTAACCACCGCAAATTGACGTGACTTCCCCTACATTTATATGATTAGGTTGTCCTATTGAACCCATATCTTGGGATCTCCAGTCAACTAGGTTAGGTTTTCCTTCATAGGAACTCATTCCTTTAAGAGCTTTAGTCACATTCTTTAAGACGACTCTCTAACTAACTTCTCCTATTTAAGCCTTCCGTAAGCGGATCCACGATGTTATCCATTGACTTTACGTAGTCAATAGTGATAACTCTATTTGAGAGTAGTTGTCGTACCAATCACCGTCTATGATGAATATGTCTCGATTTACCGTTTTACATTGTGATATGAGCTCTGTCAAAATTCAACTGACTATCACACTTTATAAACATGGTCCGTTACCAACCCCCGGTTTTGAGCCATCATGTCTATGTCCATTACAAAGTTAAACGTAAATATCCCTCATATTTCTATAAATTTATCTTAAAAATTGAAATTTCATTATAGATTTAGCTATAAGCGTCTGTTTGAAATACTTTCAAGATTTCTAAGACATAGCTTCCCACTGAGCGTAAATACATCCGCTTTAGTGGATCTAGATTCATATAAGAATTTGTATTTGCATTACTCTATAATTTGATAGCAACCGGATATCTTCCATAATGCTATTGTAAGTATCATAGTCCTCATTTAATACTTATTCAAATGGTCCCCACTTGAATTACTGGTATATATACTTAACCTGACTATCAGTTCTAAATCAGGTCACACATACGTCATTAGACACATAAGGTGCCCAATATTCTTTGAGTATTCAAAATAGGCAACACCTTTACCTCTATTTTAAATAGAAAATGATGTCATTAGATTCTAGCTAGGCCTGAATCCCCCACATTGAACCTCTCAAGAATATTATCCTTATAATGTTTTTGACTTCAAAACAAATCCATATTGGTTCACATCCAAGAACCATATCCAACAACTAATGAATTTCATGTCAAATCTTGACTCCAACATATCATTAGTGGATTTGTTTATCTTCTTATCACTTCAAGTGATAATTATACCATCTATGTATAAACACAAGAGTACATATATACTATTGATCACAAATACATCCATTAATTTCAAATCAACATTCTTACATGATATGGTGAAAATTGATGTCCTTGTTTGGGAGCTTTCCTTAAGCCATATAATGACTTAACAAGCCTACAAAATTTGCTCTCGAGTCCAGGAGCCATGAAACCCCCAGGTTGGTTCATGTATAGTATTTTGTTTCTAAATCCCCGTTTAGAAATGTTATTTTCACATCCATTTGATGAACTTCCAATTTTCTTAATACAACAATAGCAAATACCATTCTAATCAAGGTTATTCGTGTAACAGGGAAATAAGTATTAAAGAAATCTAGACATTCACGTTGTCTAAATCCTTTGATCACCAATCTTGCTTTGTACTTGTCAATGGTGCCATCGGCTTTCATCTTCTTCTTAAAGATCCATTTATAACCTAGTGGTTTACAACCCGAAAGTAAATCCACGAGCTCCCAAGTATGATTTTGTAAAATAAAATCTATTTCACTTTTAATGGCTTCTTTCCATTGAGCCATTCCGAGGAAGTTACCGCTTCTCGATAAGAAGTAGGTTCATTTTCTACCATAAAAGAAACAAAATCGGTCCAAACGATTTCTCGGTTCTTGCCCTTTTGCTTCTTCTAGGTTCAACCTCTTCTTCCTTGAGTTGATATTGTCTCTCATCTTAGAGATCATTATCATCTCATTGTCTCTAATCTTGGACAACTCTTCATCTATTCTATATGATTTTCTAATTTCCTTCGTTAACAAGGAAATATATTTTCAAAAAAGTAAGCACTTCTTTATTCCATTATCGTATCCTTGTGTATATCAACATACAAAAAGAAACCATAAGCACTACTGTTATGAGCATACACTAAAATTACGCAATTCACAGTTTCATGTCAAATCTTTTGAACCTTGGGGTTCAATACGGATATCTTAGCTAGATATCCCCCCACATTTGTAAATACTTATAAGATAGACTTATTCTCATCCATAGTTCATAAAAACTATCTTATTTTCTTTACAAGGGATCTTATCTAAAAGATAAATAGCCGATATAATCGCTTTCCCCACATGCCGTGACTTAAACCATGACTTACGAACATGGCATTAACCATATCTTCTAAGGCACGGTTCTTTCAACAATTCTATTGTTGAAGTATCAAGAGCAATAAATTTGTGTCTTATTCTAAGTTTAGCACATAAATTTAGAAATGGAGACACATATTCACCTCCGATATGACTTCGAACCACCTTGTTTTCGATAATAAGTTGATTATCAACTTATTTATATAGAACAATTTTGTCTATATCCTTACTCTCAAGTAAGTATAAATAGCAATATTTTGTACCACCATCAGCAAATATGATGAAGTCATCGCTATTTGCTACCTTAGTATGTATCAATTCCAAATCAGATAAAACCATGTGAATCATATCAAGGTTTCGGTTATTTCTGTTCAACCGAGAGAAAAGATAATCTTGTCAATCTGGCTTCAACACAAGTTTAAATTTTGTAGTTCGTGTCAATACAAAAATTAGGTATTCAATTTGGTTTAATTAGAGAACATATTGAGTTAAAATTTAAAACATGTCCTAGTCAACCATGCCATACGTTTAAAGAATCAAATAAGCTAAATTCACACTCATTTTACTATAATGACCATTAGAAAATACATTCAGCTTAAATATTTTAAAGGCGTAACCCGTACGAACTCAATTTATGTTTTCCATTAACTCAATTTTTACTTGATTAAAACACAAGATGAAAGCCGAATTTCATTAAGCAACCATCCGGACACAAGATTCCTACGAATCTCTGGCACGTACAACGCGTTGGTTAACTTAAACTCTTTGGCAGATGTGAATCACATCTCCTCTCCATTCTCAACTGCATTGAAAGATTTAATCAAACTCTTATCACCATATACATGACATTATATCGAAGTGCAAATCCAGCATTATCTAAGGTCGGATTCCCTCATGGCCTCAGTTTTCATGTCATTAAGACCATATAACGCATAGTTATGGCACATAAGGTTTCTGAATGCTTCAAAGCATCTACCGTACACATAACTCGAGTATCGGTCTCCCTTTTAACAGGTTCGGGAGCAGATCCTTTCATGTCACTCGTGACATTCCAAATGTTAATACGAGGTCCCATGATTAGTTTGAAACTAATTTGGTACTATTAACAACGTGTTTAATCACATAGTGTTTCTTAACAAAAACGATTTTAAGCGAATTTTGTTTAAAACGCTAATGTTTTGTAACATCTGTTATACAAAACCACATTAAAGGAAGTCTTTCGACTAAACAATTAAACAATATCGCTTATTACATAAGGGCAAATTGCATAAAAGTGTACTAAACTCATACTCAATTTCAATTTAATGTACTCATCTTTTTTTTCTCAATTTAATGTACCCAACTTTTTTTTGGTTGCAAATGAAGACAATTAAGAGGTTACCAGGTCACCATCAAGTTACCTTTTCTCCAACATGATTTTCCGGCAACCTAGCATTCAGATGACCCACCACCACCACCTCCAAATCGATTACTACCGGCACCACCCAAAGCGATTTCGATCGATTTCATCCATTTTTGACCGATTTTGTTCGTTTTCGACCGATTTTGACAGTTTTCGTCTGTTTTTACCGATTTCGACTGTTTTTGACCGATTTCGACCATTTTTGACAGTTTTAGACCGTTTTCGATCGTTTTTGACTGTTTTTGACCGATTTCCACCGTTTTTGTCCGATTTCAACCGATTTCCATTGATTTCAACCGATTTCGACCGTTTTTGACTGATTTTGACCGTTTTCGTACGTCTTTGACCGTTTTTGTCCATTATCTTACGTTTTTGTACGTTTCTTACGTTTTTTCTAAATTTTCATTCGTTTTCTATGTTTTTGTACGCTTAAATACGTTTTTGAACGTTTTCAAAAGTTTTATCCGTTTTTATACGTTTTAGTACTTTTTATAAGAATGTAAAAAGCGTATGAAGACGTATAAAATCGTACAAAATGTACGAAAACGAACGCAACGTAGGAAAACAAAGAAAAACAGAGAAGGACGTAAACGAACAAATCGTACAAAAATGGACGAAAACGTACAAAAACATTTCACAACGTTTAAAAACGGACGAAAACGTTCAAACAAGCTTGACAACGTAGGAAAACGAATGAAAACTGTCGAAAACGCACGAAAACGGATGAAATCGGTCGAAAAGGTTCCAAAACGGTTGAAACGATCGAAAACGGACGTAAAGGTTCGAAAACGATGGAAATCGGTCAAAATCGGTTGAAATCGGTCGAAAACATACGAAAACGGTCAAAATCGGTAGAAAACGTTCAAAAACGGTCCAAATCGGTCGAAAACGGTCGAAATCGGTCGAAAACGGACGAAATCGGTCGAAAACGGACGAAAACGGTCAAAATCTGTCGAAATCGGTCGAAAACGGTCGAAATCGGTCGAAAATGGTGGTGGTTGTGGCTTGCCGAAGGCGGTAGTGGTGGAGGTCGCCAGCTGGAAAATCATGTTGGAGAAGAAGGTAACTTGATGGTGACCTGGTAACCTCCTAATTGTCTTCATTTGCAACCAAAAAAAAGTTGGGTACATTAAATTGAGAAAAAAAAAGTTTAGTACATTAAATTGAAATTGAGTATAAGTTTAGTACACTTTTATGCAATTTGCCCATTACATAATGGTTTTATCAAAAAATGCATATGTAATATGATGTGGTCAGTTTCCATTAAAAGGATCTTAATAGATCTATTTCACATGATCTATTTTTACACTGAAACTCAACAAGGTTTCAGTAGATCCACTCTTTTAAAGAAACTCAACAAGGTTTCAGTAGATCCATTCTTCTAAAAAAACTCAACAAGGTTTCAGTAGATCCATTCTTCTAAACTTTAAAAAATTTCTAGAATTATATCTAGTTAATAATTAAACTCGACCCGGTTTAAAATAAACTAGACAAGTCAAACAAACACTTTCACTAATTTAGTAAAAATGATGTATATAATCCGATATTTAATAATAACTTGTATAATTATCAATATCTTGTTTCAAATAAACTCTGTTTGATTTCATTGAACATGTTACAGTTATCTAATAAAATAACAACTTGCACTTTATGAGATATGTTTTAAAGAAACTCCACTTAGTTTCAACGAATCCATTCCAATAATCTAATAAAATAGCAACTTATGTTTTATGAGATTTGTTTCCAAGAAACTCCACTTGGTTTCAATGAATCTAAATTCGTCATGATTTGCAACCATGTTAGTAACTGGCGCACCAATTACATTTACAGGAGTAGTCACAATCGTGTTTGTCATCCTGAAAGATTAACACATACCGTTAAATAAACTGTTATAAACCGGTATCCAAAAAATTCAATCATGATTTCTATAACCTTGTACCAGATCTGCTTCAAAGAAACTCAATCTTGGTTTCAATGAATCAACTAGATCAGTTTAATAGAAACTCAATCTTAGTTTCAAAATAAACACAACTGCTTTTAAATATCGTTATAAATCTGTAATTCCAAATCTGTAAATTAAAATTCTGTTTAATTAAAACTAATTTTCAAAGAAACTCAACCTGGTTTCGATAGAAAACGGTTTATAAATATAAAATCTGTTAATAATAATTAATCTGATTTAACAAAAGTGTTTTTAATTTTGTTACACAGAATCTGTTTTAAGACTGTAGAGAAACATGTACACTTTTATTAAAATAAAATCATATTACAATTAATAAATAATTAACAAAAAATAAAACAGACAAAATGGGGATAAAAGCAGAAGACATGCACTATGAACGATAAATAAAGAAAGCAGTAAAAGGTCGTGGAACGAGGCACGTGTTGGACACGCTTCCCTTAAAATAGATTCGATGTCTGTCTCCCAGGGTACAACGTTCAAAGCTGTTGTATAGCCGGACCTGACAAACTTGCCTGAAATATCACGGAAGCAATCGTATGATTCTGATCGAAATATTGCTGGAACTTGGTTGCTATGGAGCTGCGTTTTTGGTTGTTTTTAAACGAATGAGACAATGGTTGTATTTATACAGGAAAATCAACTTGTTCTCCAAGATAAAATAATTGCCCAACTTAAGCAAATATTTTATTAACAAAAATGATTTGCATATCATTTAATGACACAAAGTATTCTGTACAAACTTATTTGATAAGTTTAAATCTATTCCTAAAATAGATTTACAGAAAACTGGAAAGAATCCGAATCACACATTCCCACTTCACATTTTGGGTGATGTGGGATACTTTAATTTATCAGATTTTGTGTTTCACGTGTCCCACTTTGAGACACGACATATCTCATTCATATTAATTCTATTTTGAACATACTTTAGCTCGTTGCGAAGCTCTCTTCAAGGAGAACGTAAAACGACAAGCTAATATAAACATATATAACATTACATATATTAATTATTGTCCAAAGTTTACAAAAACACATTTTGCCAAACCATTTTTCCAACACTTTATACACAAAACAATAAGGTGAACAGGTCAGCTATTTACTATTTTTTTTTTTTTTTTTTGCTTTATAACGCGTGACGATGAAGAGCCCCAATAGCTATATAAACTTGTACCAAATCTGATTCAAAAAAACTCAATCTTTGTTTCAATAAATCTAATAGATCAGTTTAATAGAAACTCAATCTTGGTTTCAAAATAAACTGATTTGAGCAATTAAAAAAATCGTTATAGATCTAAAAATTAAAATCTATTTAATTAAAAACTGATTTAAAAAAGAAACTCAATCTAGGTTTCGACATAAAACAGTTTATAAATATAAAATCTGTTAATAATATTAATTCGATTTTAAGAACGTGTTTTTAATTCTGTTGCACAAAATCTGTTTTAAGATTGTAGGAAAAATGTACACATTTATTAAAATAAACTCAGATTACAATTAATAATAATTAACAGAAATTAAATGACGGGAAATAAAACAGACAGAATGAGGTAAAGCAGAAGACAACATTATGAATGATAAATAAAGAAAGCAGTAAAAGGTTGTGGAATGACGCACGTGATTTTACAACCTTCCCTTATAACAATACGCCGTCTACTGCCTCTCATGGTACAACGTGTCAGAAGCAGTTGTAACAGCCGTATCTGACAAACCTAGGCCTGAAATATCAGCCGGACCTGACAAACTTGAGCCGGAAAATCACGGAAGCAGTCGTATGATTCTGATCGAAAGGATTGTTGGAACTTGGTTGCTATAGAGCTTTCTTTTTTGGTTGTGTCTAAAACGAATGAGACTGGGCCTCTATTTATAGTGAAAACATTGTTTTGTTTTCCAAGATAAATATTTGCCATCAATAAGACAAATCTTTTATTAATAAAACAGATTTACATATCATTTAATGAGACAAAATATTATGTACAAACTTATTTGATAAGTTTATTTTGATGAAAAAAATGAGTGGCTAGGATTCACCCATTTGTTCTTTAAGATGATAATGTTCTATAAGGATCTCACCTCGTGAGATACTTTCATTTCTCAGATTTTGTGTTTCACGTGTCTCACTTTGAGACACGATATATCTCATTCATATTAACTCTATTTTGAACATACTTTAGCTCGTTGCGAAGCTCTCTTCAAAGAGAACGCAAAACGACAAGCTAATATAAATATATATAACATTTACATATATTAATTATTGTTCAAAGTTTACAAAAACACATTTTGCCAAACTATTTTTCCAACACTTTATACACAAAACAATAAGGTGAACAGGTCAGCTATTCACTAATTTTTTTATTTTTTTTTTGCTTTATAACGCGTGACGATGAAGAGCCCCAATAGCTTTGGCACGTCAGTTGTGCTTTCAATGTGTGAAGGTACTCCCCATTGGGTTGGGAGTAGCCTTTGGTAGCTAATCACACGCACCGATCTCTATGTTTATGGTTAATATACTTAATAACGAGTGATTTTAGTGGTGGGGTCATATATCGTAATCTTATGGAGTGGTCGGATCAAACTGAGAATCGATAGTAATGAAATTATTTTTTACTCCGTCTCAAATTTATTGTTTCTATTGATTTTTTAAGTCTTTTTCTTTTAACTTTGATCTTAAATATTTTTGTTTATGGAATATAATATTTGATGAAAATTATAATAATGAAAATACATTTAAAAACAAATCAATTCATATATTTTGCATCAAGTATTATATAACACAAACAAAAATATTTTAAAGTCAAAGTTGGAAAAAAACTTGAAAAATCAATAGGGAACAATAATTTTAAAACGGAGGTAGTAAAAAATTCCCCATAAACGTAGGTTCATGCATCATTTATTCTTACAAAATTATAGGATTTGAAGGAGCAGCCAAATCAGTAATCAGCAACATACACAAGCCATAAAATGCATCATAACAAAGATATGCTAAATTTTAAAACACGTGGTTAGATATTGATTTAAGATGTAGAAGAAAACGGAGTTATATGATGAGGTTCAACTACTTTTTTTAACGGCAACTCACTGTCTCATTATTTATACCACAAACTAATTTGCGCGTCTTAAGCAAAACTTGACCTTGCAATCATTTGGTAAGGAGAGCTTCCCACACAACAAAGGGTATTATTGATGACATCGTAATAACTTGGTGCGTATTTTTTTCTTCTTTAACAACACCGCTATATTTCAACGCAGCTTCAAACTCGAGTAGGGTTAGCGTTTGGGTTTCAATATACAGCCATGTCTGGAGCCATCGGTCTGTTTTCTTAAGAATATTTTTTGTAACAGTTAGTTTTTTTTTAACAGTTTTTTTCCCTTTTTTTTTCCTCAAAAAGTTTTTAAAATTAAACTTTTTTTTTCTCGGAATACCCTCTCGCATGCATTAAATGGCCTTTTACATTTAGTGTGCATTAAATGCACCAGTTATCGGTATTGTCGGGTCGACCCGACCCAGTCCGCACCGACCCGTTCCTTTTTTTATTTACGAAATAGCCCCTCAAATATTTATGAAATACACCCCGCAATATTATGTTAATTACGAAAACTACCCTCATTTTAATTTTTTTTGTAAAATACTCCTTTCCCCACTAGCGGACGAACCGTGTATTTGTTTTTTAGAATGCACCAAAACAGGTGCTTTAAATCGGTCCGTTCGAGGACCGAACCGGACCGGACCAACCCGGACCGGACCGTACCATTTTGGTCCGGTCCTCGGTCCGGCTTTTTAGACTGTCTCGGTCCGGTCCGGTCTTAGCCGGTCCGGTCCGGTTTTAGACCGTTGTTCACCCCTAATTTAAGATGTAGAAGAAAACGGAGTTATATGATGAGGTTCAACTACTTTTTTTAATGGCAACTCGCTGTCTCATTATTTATACCACAAACTAATTCGTGCGTCTTAAGCAAAACTTGACCTTGCAATCATTTGGTAGGGAGAGCTTCCCACACAACAAAGGGTATTATTGATGACATCGTAATAACTTGGTGCGTATTTTTTTTCTTCTTTAACAACACCGCTATATTTCAACGCAGCTTCAAACTCGAGTAGGGTTAGCGTTTGGGTTTCAATATACAGCCATAATCTCCGGTTAGAGAATAGTTTGGCAGAAATACCAAAACTGGGCGAAGCATATGGGAACGATGAAAGCATTAAGACAATGTGCAAAGGTTGTAAATCAGGTGAGTAACGAGCCTAGTAAGGTAACCCCTCTCCGATATTCAGAGAAACATTGTAACCAACATAGATATTTTTATGACAAGGTGCATTACGATGGAAACCCAAGACCTATCTTTTTTAGTATTTCTATGATGGGCCTAGTGGACATGCTCGAAGTTAGCATAAATTAAGGGTTTTGATCAGCTTCAAAGTGTTGTAAATCATGGGGGAGGAAATAATACAAAAAGAACTATTACTTATCGACCATGTTCAAAGACGATGCATATTACACACATAAATTTATGTATACAACAATACAAATACAAACACAAACTATAAAAATCATTGTCATCTATGAGTTGTCGAATGTTTAACATCAATCAAAGACAGCAAAAAGATACAATTTATGCCTCAACACGATAAAAGAGCACAAAACAAAACTAAGTGGTTAAAAAGAAAGGTCATACATTAAAACAAGAATTGGCTTCATTTAGGCAGAATGTCGAGCAGCAGCTGGCATGGACAACGCAAGCAAGCAGCGTATTAATCACCATCACTCAAGTTTTCTACGAGCAACATGCATCAAATAAAAAAGATGGACAACTTTAGGGCAAAGAGGATAGAAGATCAAATTACTATGAACCATTCTACACAGAAAAGAAGTAGCATGTTTGTCCAGCCAAAAACAACCACATATTAAACGAGGAAGCAAGCAGAAGAGAACCAGAAGACATCACACAACAAATAAACTTAAGACATTTGTTGGTACAAAAGTGGTTTAGTTTAGTACATGTTATACAAAATTAATCCTACACAATATTATGCCTAATTACCTCCACGCCGAACAAGTTACCATCGGTCTATTTTTCCAGCCAAGAACAAGCGCACCATCCTTCTCCCAAAGTCGATAACACTCACTAAATTCCTTCAACACTTCTTGGACACCTGTGACCACTGAATAACTTAAAGGCAAAGAGGTGAACTCAGCTGCTTGTAGCCTAAACTTCCATTTATCCAACGGCTCATGACGTTCAACCCGGTCTATGTCCTCACATGCCACTATGTTAACCATATCCCTAGCAACACAATTCTCCTCTGCACTGATTCTCTGGCTGTTATCTCGTGGCATTTGAATATTCTTTGGCAGCTTAGCATCAATTGACTCGAACATTGCCGTGTAATAATCAAGAGCCTCCTCAAACCGCTTGGAGAATGAAGAGGTATTAGTGTTTGATTCTTGCTCAAGGAGGGTCACTATTTTTGGATTCAAACTTTTGACCAAACGGATTAGCCGGTCACGATGGTTAGTTGTGCTCACACTCTCATCAGGCATGTGGTGTAGCATGTAAGGAAAGTTAACCGCCAATGCTTCACCAGGTTGGACTCTTAAGTTCCCCCATTCAACCTCACTTCCTGAAATGGCGGCGGCATGAAACTCAAAAGAAACCCCGTGCTTTTCAGCATGCTTGGCCAGCCTTTGACCAACAAGATGGAGCCCACCCTCCCGTGCGTAAGATGAGTCACCATCATCGACTCCTGTGACACGAAGTCTCGGCGGCCCACCAGGCCGCTTAGCAACGTCTTCGATGAGCTGCATCCATTGGCTACCTTGTGCAATAAGGAAGTCAATGATGTGAACATGGCTGTCATACTGCACGGCTTCTTTAATGGCTATATTTGCTGATGTGTATGCAAATTTGTAGTAAGGGCAGATCTCGTAGAGGACTGACATATACGTCATCAGTTGTTTTGGATTTGGTTCATAACACCTCAACTTTTTGTAGATTAAGCTTCCGGAAGATAACTGTTTGGCTTTCAGACCTTCTAACATGTAAGCACCCAACCGCTGAATAGGCTCCCCAGTCACGGATACCTTGTTTTGTAAAGCTTCCATGAGTGCTGTTGCCTCTTCTTTAACACCATCATCTATAGCATGGGCAATGGCAATGAGGGTTTGCTTCACATCTAAATTTGAAATATCCATTTGCAGCATCTTATGGTACTTGTTTACATTGTCAAATGAGCTAGTTATAGACCCATCTTCAAAATCAGATGCGGGTCCTAATAATTCCATCTCCACGTCTTTAAGAGCCTGCTCCACTTCATTGCTAAAGGGAGATCCATAAGATTTATCAGGGGAATGATGTAGATTTGATAAGCATGACTGAGAAGACTCTTGTGGGGAAAACGGGCTCCGGCTATTTGTTGACACGCTACCACCAAAAGGGGAGTTATAGACGGGATACTCAACAGCTGGAGTTGATTCCAAAGTAAAGAATTGCTCGTTGAAGGTCTGATCTGAACCAACCGATGTTTCCTGGTGACTAGTAGTAACTGTGACTGTGTTGGGGTAGACATTGTTGTTCAAGATTTGAAAATGAGAACCGGTTAAAGAAAAGGGTTCGATATGGTCTGGTTGATGGTACAACCTATGGATGGCTGCTCCTGAACTTCGACTTTGTTGGGATGTTTGCATCTAATAAAACCTCACTAAATTCCTCAATAAGATAAGATAATTAACCAGAAATTTTACTATTATCGTGTTCACTAAGTCACGCGCATGATACTCGATTCAATACGATTGGCTAGCTACAACAAACCTTCGTTTTACCTGAAGTTCCAAAAAAATAAGACGTGAGAACTTGAAGATAGATAACCAAGAAACTTACGAATAATCACATAGACCCAAAAAGAACACATGGAATTTCATAAGCACCAAAAAAGTATAATCATTCAACAACAAAAGAATACATATATAATCAAACCATAAAAAAGATACACTGCAACCATGAAAAAGACCCAAAAATACATTTACTTCTGGAGGAACATGACTAAAAAACGCATAGATCCAAAATCGTCATGCTACCAGAAAAACAGTTTCACATGCCAAAAAATATAAAAAGTACAAAATATGATCTATAAAATTAAAAGTAACAAATCAAGAAACAAGAATAAAACAAAAAATAAGAGTTATGTCCAAACCCTTGTGGGAAATTTGATTTTGATGAAAACCCCTTAAATTCAATTTTAGCACCATCAATATAAGAAGACTAATTTATACTTATCAAAACCCCCTAAAATAAAGTGTATCCAAAACGTCAATATTAACTTGTTGATTATAATTAAATTCAATCATCATTAATTAAATTAAAATTAAAACAACAAATAGTTTAGTTCAATTAACTTCGAAAGAAACCGTTTTAGTTTCGATTCATTGAACCTTAATTAAGTCAAAGGACACAAGAAAAAACTTTAACTGCAAGATTTCAATTAAAAACATGAAAAAACACAAACTCCAATAAAAACCAATCTACTCAATACTAATTAACCATAAAATAAATCAAAAATATTGATTTGTAATTAATTGTTACATGAATAAAAAAACCCACAAAAGAGTAAAGAAATAACATATATTTAGATACAAGGATTAAAACTTTATAAATAAATCATGATATAAAACATACCTTTGAGTTATCTTGATGGTTTGAAGTCAGGTTTGATATTTTCTTTTTGAAAGAGAGATGTGATGAAATTTGTTAGGAAATGATGAGACGACTCTTGTTGAATGAAGTAATGGTTCTAGATGTTGGTGACATGTTAAGTACATAAATATTGTGTAAGCAATGAAAGAGAAACTTTTTTATGACCAAAATACCCTTATGCTAAAGTCCTACCATCCATCCAGATTATGGTTGGTTCATTGGTTCACTCTCTGCTCTTAAACTGACATTTGGTTTTTAGCATGTTTTTTTAGCAATGTTTTAAAACCCGGTTTTTTAATTGACCCGGTTTAGTAGCCGGTTCATCGGGTCACCGGTTTAACCGGTTGAACCGCCGAGTCAAACCGGTTTTATACATTTATATTTTTTTTCATATATTTAATATATATTGTTGTATTTCCACACTTATATGTGTTATAAAATTTGTCACACCAATTATTACCGCATATAGCAAAGTGTAGTACTTATAATTTTACACATTTTTAAGCGTGAACATTTAACCTTAAAAATGTGGCTAGTTCAACTAATTTTTTGTAGTGATATTGAGTCTTTAGTGATAATCTTTAATTTTAAAGTTTTTATGTCTATAAAATTATAGAAAAGATTTGCATAAACAAGCAACTTATAAGTACAAGTTCTAATAAACTATAATAAGACAATATTAGTTGATGTTTTAAGTTAGTTTTAACATTATTTTAATTAATATTAGTCATCACCACTTCAAATTGTCAATTAAACTTAAAAAGGTTTATGGAAAAAAAATTGTTAGATTTTTTATTTAAAAAGTCATGACCCGGCCGGTTTGATCAAACCGGGTCAACCCGGGTGAATGAAAAACCGGCGGTTCAATCCGGTTCTCAAACAAGCAAAAACCTGGTCACATCCGGCCCGGTCTCCGAGCCGGTTCACGGTTCAACCGGTTTAACCGGCCGGGTCAACCCGGTTTTTAAAACATCGTTTTTTAGTGGATATGATTGAAATTTAAGGATTGGACCCTAATGTTTTACTTTAAATCTTGCTAAGAGCACTTGGTGTAGTAACGCCGGCAACGGCGTTGTCCGGCGTTACTACACCCCACCACCGTGTTGGCCAACGGCGTTGGACTCGGCGTTGCCGAGCCAATGTGCGTTGGGCTTGTTTTTAAAAAAAAAATCATTTTACCCCCCTAACGGCTAGAATTTAAATTTTACTCTTTCTTTCAATTTTTAAATGTTTCATTTTAGCCCCTAACGGCTAGTATTTATAATAAAAAAAAATTAAAAAATTATAATTTTCATTATACCCCTAAAACGGCCGATTTTAAAAAAAATAATTTCATTTTACCCCCTCACTCAATCACTATATATACAACACATCCAAAATATACAAATCACATACATATTACACTCACTCTTAATAATACAAAATACATCTTTTTAGCAATAAAAAAAGTCTGAATTTTCCAACATCGGTTTCATGAATTCCTCACCGGGCGATGCGCAGAAAAGTTTCAACAATACCAACCAAGAACAACAACAAGCCTTTTTTACCGATGTCAACAAATCACAAATCCTAACCGTGATTTATGGATAATCTACACAAGCCCTCCATCATTCCACTCAGAATTCCAAACACTCACTAACTCAACAAGTCGATTTTCGTCAAATAAGGGCGTCGCAAGTAAACTAAAGGGCCGAAAGGGAAAAATTGTTGAGACGAGCCCCAAGAGCCGGTAGAGCGGGCCGTTGGACTTACGGTAGAAGAAGAATTGCTTGCAACATGTTACGTGGCGTTTCCGAAGATAATAATGTCGGAAGGTCACAAAAGCATGACACGTTTTGGTATCGGGTTTTGAACGAGTTCAATTCGAAAAAATTTCAAAACCGTACGAAGGATATGTTGACTAGTAAATGGCATACGTTGAATGCCGATTGCCAAAAGTTCAACGCCGCGTACAAACGGGCCAAACGTTTGGGGAAAAGTGGCGAAAACGATGTGGTTTATTTGAAACGGGCTCAAATATTACCCTGCGAGCTAGAGGGGTCGCGTTTTCTCAAGAAGATGCTTGGGCCATTTTGAGATTCCACCCGAAATGAGACGCACCGGAACAAGTTGACTTAACCAGAGACGTCCCCGGGGCTAGCCAGGAAGATCTATTCGGTCACGATGCACGACCACGTCCGCCCGCAAACAACGGCCCGCAAGAAAAAAGCAAAATCCGACACGCAACGGCGAGCACCGGTGGAAGTAGCGCGTCGGCCCAATTCGGGGAGCTAATGGAGCAGGAGCTTCGTCTGAAACGGGAAGCCGCCGAAAGGGCTTTCGAAGCTCAAGCCGAAAAAGACCGCCACACTAATGCGGTTGGAGGAGTAGAGGTTTCTAGTAGCTACATATGGATTTGGACGAGACGACGTATTGGACCAAGAAGCAAAAAAATTGATCAAAAATAACAAAATGAATTAAAATGAGTTGGGTGACGAGGAAGTCGAAGCGAAGACGAGTTGTTTTTTTATTTCGTAATGTTTTTTTTATTTCGTAATGTTTTTTTTTAATTTCGTAATGTTTTTTTTATTTCGTAATGTATTTTTTTTTAATTTCGTAATGTGTTTTTTTTAATGTAATTTGTATGTTTAATTATGAATGAAATAGTTAGTTTGTTAAAATAATGAAATAATTGTTTAGGGGGTTTTATGAAAATAAAGAGGTGAGTGGTGTTATTTGGTGTTATGATTAGAGGAGTGGTGTTGGTGTTGGTGTTATGCTGATGTGGCACCCAAAAAATGGTGTTACCGTGTTACGACACCTGAGGCTCTAAGATATATGCACTCTAATGTTTTGAAAAATAAAAAGAAGATTATTAAGTTAAAAATATTTGAGTTACCCATGATGTATACTACCTCTGTCTCAAAATTATAGTACGCGTTTTTTTTTGTCTCAAATTAATTATCCACTTTTAAAAATAGGTAGAAAATTTAAATCGAGTTTACTATATTACATTCACTTGAAGTTATTATTGCAAACTTTAAATAAGTTCTAAATTAATTATTTAAAGGTAAAAAATATTGCCGTGATCGTTGCATTTCACTGGCAAAAAAACTTAATTGACCATGTTAAAAGGTTTTATGAGAAAATAGTTTAAATTTGTCAATTTTATAAAGACACAATAAAGACACATATTATGTCTAAATTTAACCAAACCATATTTTTTATTTTCTATAATTGCATATCAAAGCTAACGAGATGTTTTGAGTTCAAAACATATCTTTTACCTGGTAAAGGAAAACGAAAAGTGAGGACTTTTGTATTTCAAAAAAAAGAATATTTCCTTATTATGAATGATGCTTCTAATTTTTTTACTTTTTAAATATATGTTTAATTAAAAAGTTTAAATACTTCCAAAATTGACATTATTTTGATGGATAAATCTGATGAAGAAAAAAAACACATAAAAATATATGTGTCAAATTTATAAAAACAAAAACTTGAAAAAAAGGAGGTAATTAATAAAACTTGAGTGGTTTAATTATAAATAAATTATATAGAGTTAAGTGTAAATTAATAAATTTACAAATTTTTATTATAACTTTATAAAAAAAACAAGTAACCCCTTAAACTTTCATAACTTATAAAATAGAAAAAATAAAAATTATATATCTCTACACTATATTTAAAAAAATAATGTATAAGCCCCGTGCGTGCACGGGGATTAAAACTAGTATATAATAAGAAATAAAGATTACAAAGAAAACACAAACTTTAACCACTTTATGAAAAACAAAAAAGAAACACACACACAAAAAATACACACATATACAAAAAAATAATAAAGAAAGTTTTATATATATCTCCGTCTTGAATATTTGCACGTTAGCCCCTAAACTTCCAACACGGGTACAAGCAGCACCCTTGATCTTTGACAACTTAACAGAAACTGCACAACAACAAAAACAATATAAACTAATGTTTGATAAATGACTATCAAGACCCCAACTTATATTCAACCTAGACTACCATCATTCCAATACACCCCTTTAATCTTAGGTTGAAACAACTTTAGTAGATGAAGCATATCACACATTTTATTATGTTTGGCATAACACAATTCTTTAGTCAAGACATTAACAATAGTAACAGATGAAGAGGCTTTGCAAGTCTTAAAAATTCCTTCGCCAATCTTTTCTCTTAAGAAATAGAGACAAGTCTCAAAATGCTTTAATCTCTCATCATACTGGATTGGCAACAATTTACATTGTTGCACTACTATCATAAAACATACAAGAATAAAGTAATCAATTTTGAGATTAGTCAACATCTTTAATATCCATAAGATCTCACAAGCCACACTTAACATAGCCATATATTCAACCTTTGCTGAAGATTTGGCTAGAACAAATTGTTATTTACTTTTCCAAGATATCAAACATCTACCAACAAAAACTGTATAATGTATTACAGATCTACCGGTAGTTGTACATTTAGCAACATCAAAATCAACATATGTTGTTAAATCAAAACCAACATTTTTACTATAAGCACCCCCATTACCAGGAGCTCCCTTAGGGCACCTCAAAGCTCCAAAAGCTAATTTTATATCAGAATGAACAGAACCATGCATAGTCTGACTAAGTTTTTTTTTTAACGGCTATTTTATTAAGAAGACACTAGCAAGAAGCTAGCAAGTTACAGAGAAATAAGACATGGGTTTTTAAGCCAATCGTTCAAACTAAACGATGCTTTACATCTATATCGACACCAATAATAAGACTTAGACACTATATCATAAAAAACACCACCTTCGCATAGTCTGACTAAGTTTATGAACAACATATAAAATATCAAATCTTGTGATAGTGAGATATATCATTTTACCAACCAACTTTTTGAAAGTTAATGAAACAGACCAAAGGATAATCATCTTTCTCAATAATTTTCACATTTTTTTATTCTGAGAAGTTTTAATAGAAGTTGACACAGGTGTACCACCAGGCATACCAAACTCATTTAACAACTCAAGACACTGGTTTCTTTGAGAAAATAGACTCCCTAAGCATGCTTAATAACCTCAATGTCCAAAAAATATTTCAACTCACCCAAATCCTTTATCAAAAATCTAGAACTCAAACAATTATTTATGATGAAAAACATTGTTGCGCCAATTCAATGCCCAATGTTCTCTGTCTATAACTAAACATAAATTAGACTAAGTTATAAAGACTCACTGACCAAAGATCAGCGGATAAAGAAGACTCGCTGAGCAACATCTCAACGAGCAACCTCGGCGTTGTTGAAGTCAATGAAGTCGAAGATTACTTAAAACATACTATAGCTCATATCAGATTGCGGGGCTAGCAGGTAGGTAGGACACCCTAAAGGCAGGGCCGGGTCCTGAGTTTTCGGATGCCCTGGGCGAGCCGACTAAAATATGCCCCTTGTAAGTTTGTTTCGCTTCGTGACTAGCTTGTTTTGCTCAGTGACTAGCTTATTTACTTACTTGTTCATCTATTGGGTTAAAGCTTCTAGTTTTGTCCGGTGTGTTTTTAAGATCAAGGTTATTTGTGAATAAGACAAAAAATTGTAAAATCATAATCTTTTCGTTCCATATTAATAACAAGCATAGTTGCCCGCGCGTTGCTGCGGGGCGGTGTTTCTTTTATCATAGATGTGTGTGTGTTTTTTTAAGCATGATTGCCCGCGCGTTGATGCGGGGCGTTAAATTTTTTTTGTGCGGCTTTATTTTTTCCAGATCTCATGTTTAATAGTTTTTTTTTATATGGGCTTATATTGTTGGCGTCATGTCGTGGGATTTTTTGATCTGAATAAATCTATATTTTTTTTTCCTATTTTGTGGCAATTTTTTTATATTTTTTATTTTGTGGGGTTTATTTTTTCGGTCTCATGTTTAATAGTTATTTATATATGGGCTTATGTGTTGGGCGGGGGTAGCGGGGTTGGTATGTCGTGGTATTTTTTTTATCTGAATAAATCTTATTTTTTTTTTCTTATTTTGTGCTGAGCAATTTTTTTGCGGGTTTATTTTTTCGGTCTCATGTTTAATAGTTTTTTTTATATGAGCTTATGTGTTGGGCCTCATGGCGCGAATATTTTTTGATCTGAATAAATCAGTATTTTGTATAAAAAATTTCTATTTTGTGCCGAGCAATTTTTTTTTAAGTTGCCTACTTAAAAAAAAAGTCAAATGGGCCGGCCCAAAGTGAGAGCCCAATGGGCCGGTTACTGTAGCTACTGTAGCAAGCATGATCAAAACGACGTAGTTTTAACCCAAATATAGTATATGTATATAACAAGCAAAAGAACCCGCGCGTTGCGGCGGGGCTCTTAATTTTTCTTGAATAATTTTTTTTTTATCGTTTTTTTCGGGAGTTTTTTTTTGGGCCGATTTGCGTTATGGCGGGCTAATTTTTAAAATATTTCTTTTTTGTAAGATTCGGGGAAAAAATTTGCGGGGGTTTTTTTCGGGGGTAAAAAAAAACAAAGGGCTAATTTTTTTCCTGAATATTTTTTTTTTGGGACGATTTTGTAATTTTTTTACGGGAATTTTTGTGTAAGAAAATCATAAATAGTTGAAAGGTGAGGGTCCGTTTTGTATTTTTTTTTACTTTGGGCCATATTTTAGGCTATTTTTAGGTTTTTTTTTGGCTAATTGTTTCCCGGATATTTTCGTTTTTTGTACGATTCGGGAATTTTTTTTTTTTGCGTTGGGACGGGTTAATTTTTTCACGAATATTTTCTTTTTTTGGGACGGTTCGATATCTTTTTTTTGGGCCGATGAATGTAAAAAAGTTGTGAACAATAAAAACTTGACGTGTTTTTTTTGTTAATTTTTTTACGGGATTTTTTGTGTAAGAAAATCGTAAATTGTTAAAAGTTGAGACACCGTTTTGTATTTTTTTTTACTTTGGGCCAGATTTTATGCGAATTTTAGGCTAGTTTGTCGAAAAATGGGTATATTTTTAGTAATATTTTTTTATATGACTTATGTGTTGGGCCTCATGTTTAAAGTGTTGTTTTTTTTGCTATATGGGTTTTTTTTTTAATATAATGGGTTTTACGTTTGTGACCATATCGATTATTTTAAAGTTATTAGGTATCGAAAATGTTTCCGCGGGTATTTTTTTTATCTGAAAAAATCGGAACTTTTGTAATTTTTTTTCCCTCCTACTTTGTGCATACAAATTTAAAAAAAAACAAAAACAAAATAATTAAAAAAAAAAAACCAAAATCGGGCTGGCCCAAAATAGGAGCCCGTTACTGTAGCAAAGTGGCCCGAAGTCAAAACGACTTCGTTTTAGTCCGATTCGGGAAAAAAAATTGCGTTGGGACGGGTTAATTTTTTCACGAATATTTTCTTTTTTTGGGACGGTTCGATAAATGTACTCTTTTTTTTTTTTTTTTTTGCGCCGATTAATGTAAAATAGTTGTGGAAATATAAAAACTGACGTGTTTTTTTTTATAATTTTTTACGGGGGATTTTTGTGTAGGAAATATAAATAGTTAAAAGTTGAGGGACCGTTTTGTATTTTTTTTTACTTTGGGCCAGATTTCACGCAAATTTTGGGCTAGTTTTTTTTTTTACTTTGGGCCACATTTTATGCGAATTTAGGCTAGTTTGTCGACAAATGTATATATTTTTAGTAATAATTTTTTTTATATGGCTTATGTGTTAGGCCTCATGTTTAAAGTGTTGTTTTTTTTGCTATATGTTTTTTTTTTAATATAATGGGTTTTACGTTTGTGACCATATCGATTATTTTAAAGTTATTAGGTATCGAAGATGTTTCCGCGAGTATTTTTTTATCTGAATAAATCAGAACTTTTGTAATATTTTTTTTCCTCTTACTTTTTGCATACAAATTTAAAAAAAAAACAAAAAAAATAATTAAAAAAAAAACAAAATAACAAAATCGGGCTGGCCTAAAATGGGAGACCGTTACTGTAGCAAAGTGGCCCGAAGTCAAAACGACTTCGTTTTAGTCAGTGAATGTGTATATTTATAATGTGTATATTTGTAGTAGTAATTTTTTTTTATATGGCTAATGTGTTGGGCCTCATGTTTAAAGTGTTGTTTTTTTTTGCTATATGGGTTTTTTTTAATATATTGGGTTTTACGTTTGTGACCATATCGATTATTTTAAAGTTATTAGGTATCGAATATGTTTCCGCGGGTATTTTTTTATCTGAATAAATCGGAACTTTTGTAATATATTTTTTCCTCCTACTTTGTGCATACAAATTTAAAAAAAACAAAAACAAAATAATTTCTAAAAAAAACCAAAATCGGAGCCCGTTACTGTAGCAAAGTGGCCCGAAGTCAAAACGACTTCGTTTTAGTCCGATTCGGGAAAAAACATTTTGCGTTGGGACGGGTTAATTTTTTCACGAATATTTTCTTTTTTTGGGACGGTTCGATATCTTTTTTTTTGTGCCGATGAATGTAAAAAAGTTGTGAACAATAAAAACTTGACGTGTTTTTTTTGTGTAAGAAAATCGTAAATAGTTAAAAGTTGAGGGACCGTTTTGTATTTTTTTTACTTTGGGCCAGATTTCAGGCAAATTTTGAGCTAGTTTTTTTTTTACTTTGGGCCACATTTTGGGCCACATTTTATGCGAATTTTAGGTTAGTTTGTCGACAAATGTGTATATATTTTTTAATAATTTTTTTATATGGCTTATGTGTTGGGCCTCATGTTTAAAGTGTTGTTTTTTTTGCTATATGTTTTTTTTAATATAATGGGTTTTACGTTTATGACCATATCGATTATTTTAAAGTTATTAGGTATCGAAGATATTTTCGCGGGTATTTTTTTATCTGAATAAATCGGAACTTTAGTAATATTTTTTTTCCTCCTACTTTGTGCACACAAATTAAAAAAAAAACAAAAACAAAATAATAAAAAAACAAAAAAAAACAAAAATTGGGCTGGCCCAAAATGGGAGCCCGTTACTGTAGCAAAGTGGCCCGAAGTCAAAACGACTTCGTTTTAGTCGGTGAATGTGTGACTTTGAGCCAGATTTTGGGCCACATTTTATGCGAATTTTAGGCTAGTTTGTCGACAAATGTGTATATTTTTAGTAATAATTTTTTTTATATGGCTTATGTGTTGGGCCTCATGTTTAAAGTGTTGTTTTTTTTAATATAATGGGTTTTACGTTTGTGACCATATCGATTATTTTAAAGTTATTATGTATCGAAGATGTTTCCGCGGGTATTTTTTTTATCTGAAAAAATCAGAACTTTTGTAATATTTTTTTCCTCCTACTTTGTGCATACAAATTTAAAAAAAAAACAAAAACAAAATAATTAAAAAAAAAAAAAAACCAAAATCGGGCTGGCCCAAAATGGGAGCCCGTTACTGTAGCAAAGTGGCCCGAAGTCAAAACGACTTCGTTTTAGTCGGTGAATTTGTGCATACAAATTTAAAAAAAAACAAAATAATTTATAAAAAAAACCAAAATCGGGCTGGCCCAAAATTGGAGCCCGTTACTGTAGCAAAGTGGCCCGAAGTCAAAACGACTTCGTTTTAGTCGGTGAATGTGTATATTTATAATTCATTTTCTTTTTTTTGATGTCTAAATTTAGTTATCGTTAACTAAAAATAGATATGGAAGTTTGATAAAGTTACTATATTACTCTATTAAAATTATGAATACACGTTTTCAAAAAATAAATGAGAAATAAATAATAATTGTGTTTTTTTTAACTATGTATTTTATTCGGAAGACAAATATTTTAAAGCAAAGAGAGTAACTATGAATTTACATGATAGCCGGTTATACTCGCTTCAAATAAAAACTTTGAATGAAAATGAATAGTGTAAATTAAAGGACCAAAAACATTGCAGTCTAAAACTAAATTGAATTCGTTTTTTAAAGAGTTCATATAATTCATTTGTTTTTGTTTTCTAAAAGAAGATAAATATAAACTTTTCCAACTAAAACTATACAATGTATATTGCTACAAGTCAACTACATATATTGTTGTAAAGTAAAGAAAATGACTAAACTTTATTAACCTACCCTAGAGCCTAGATAAAGAAAAAAGCAAAAAAAGATCATTAAAAAGCGTAGCAATCTATGGCCTATATCACACAGCAAATCATCTTTTTTTTTCTCTTCTTCTTCCTTACTGCTCCTCCATCTGTTTTCCGTGTTCTTCTACACTGTTATTTTTTTCTTCACCAAAAATGAACCTAAATCTGATGCCCCTAGAATTTTGATGCCGTGGGCCGTCGCCCACTTCGCCCGGTACCAGGGCCGGCTCTTACTAAAGGATAAAGGCTCATCAGGGGGATGACAATACCCTGATAAACCTATTTCACTCTTTGATCATTTCCAACAAAGCATAGCTCGAAATCTCTTAAAGTGATTTTGGCGGGACTATTCAAAAAAGAAAATGAGGAGGATGAAGTGAATTTTTCTAAAAGTCAAACCAAGTACTAGTTAGTAAAAATGCAGTGAACAGTTGGCAGAACTGTTCACAAAAGCATGTTTGGTGGGTTCCTAAAAATAGAAGCATTATATGGAAGATATACTCTTCTACCAGATCGTTGACACGTCTCAACCACCCCACGAAAATAAAACCTCGTACACATTATATAAAGAGAATGTTGGTTGGAGTAAATCCCATCACTTCTTGTTATTATTGTTGTATGAATTGAAGTGCTACTCGACTAAACTTACAATTGGTCCTCTGATCCCATCAGCAAGACCGCATAAGTTCACTAGCAAACTTAGGTTTATATAAGTTTGCTTGATTATAGAGTATTTCTTTTATTGTCATTTAACATGTGTTCATCCAAAAACACTTTGTAATTCTTTGGTTCTTATTGATAAAGATTTACACATTTGAAAAGGAAATTACTTGTGTTTGGATTTGTCATATATATTTATACTTTGTGTGTAATACAAGACGTGTATTTGGGACTTTTAATTGGTATGAGAACAAGTTTGGTCTTAAATTATTTTATCCAATGCTCTTATTCGTAAAAAGTTGTCAAAACCTTTTTAAACCAAGATCAAATCATGACTTAACAAGATGACAATGCTGGTGAAAATATCTTTGCAAATGTTAACAATGCAAACAACAATATTCTCAACAATGACTACCCCAAATTCTAGATTTAAGATGAGGAGCTCATGTTACCCGTGTTCCTTTACTAGACGTGGAAGAATTTTTTATTAGAAAGATATGTTCCTTTTTTTCTATTTTGATGGACTTGAACCTTTTTCTTCTTGAAATTTAGAAAAAATGGTCCATACATACCCAAGGCCCCTGCGTTTACTCCTGAAAGCTTTTTGTCTCTCAAATGACATTATGAAGTCAGTTATCAGATGCAAAACTACTAAGGATATATGGAACCCTTTGAAACAAGAGATACCAATATTACAACCTTAAGATTAAAATTTGATTCTTTTTAGGCACTTGAAGGTGAAAATATTGCTTAAATTTTTACCATGTTTGAAACAAGAGATACCAATATTACAACCCTTACCTTCCTTGCCAAAATTCAAAGGGGCTGAGCCCAAAGGTGAATCAGAGGAGTCTGGAAAAGCCATTAGCCATAATCAAACATCAATAGTCTCTTGCAAGAATGAAAAGGTAGCTTAGAAGGAAACTCTCAGCAAGCCATCCAAAAAGAAGCCCGCTTCTAGATCAACATCTATCTCCATAAAAAGACTTGAGAAAAAGGTTGAGTCTATCCTCGAGAACACTTTGATAACCCTGATCCAAGAAGTCAAAGGACTTAAGGAATAGTTGAAACCTCTCACTGAAAGCTCCACCTCTTGATCTCAGTCAGGGAGTTCTAAGTTTGTTAAAACTAAACAAAAAGTATTGTCTAGTCCCTGAATACACTGTGGATTCAAGAATAGCCTATCAGAGTATTGCTACTGTTATCCTACCTTAATCCATATCACAACCTAGATCTATGTGAATCTTAGAGAGAGAAACAAAGATAGGAAAATGGAGAAGGTAGAAGATTACACTTGAAACCAAATGATAACCAACACCCTCCTAATATGCTAGGAGGGTGGTATTTATAGTAAAAGGCCTTAATGGATTGTGGGCTTTCTTTCTTTGGGCCAGACTTGGCTTAGTGTGGGCTTAAAGCCCAAAATGAGGACAATATTATATTACAATCCAAGCTCGTAAAACCTGACTAGCCTTTTACAAACTATGACCGACACTGGCTAAGATGACCGAAAATACATTCTTGTTTGACTAGAATATTTCTAAGGCTAACAATCTCCCCCAATGTAGAGGTTATCTTCATTTGACTTTGAGCTCTTCCTTATTTGATCTTGGGTCTTTGTCTTTTCTTGTTTGTTATAGCTTTGTTCCTTCATGCTTCATGATCTTGATCTGGAGCCTTCGTCTTTTGACTTTGAGGTCTTAAGATCTTTAATCTTGCATCATATCCTTATCTTGAATCATCTTGATTTGACTTTCTTGATCAACTTGTGCTTTTGACCGACTTGCGCATACTTGTCTTGAAAGCTTGCAATCTCCTCTAAATCATCAATGCTAATAATCTCCCCTATCGAATGTTTCTAAGGCTAACAATTCCCCGGAAAGAAATTCTTGTTTTGACTTTCATGATCTTGTTCTTGATGATCTGAGTTGATGAATATGACATGATCTTGTTCTTGATGATCGGAGTGAGATGTCAATTGATAACGCATGTATCTCCGTGACAAATAAGACAAGTTTCTTTTAAGAGAAACTCGAATGGCTGGGAAGGGTTATGCATTACATCACTAGGTCTATGATGTCTATCTTCAATACCATACAACATCTTGTGATTCTGATAGATTATGTATTGACCCAGAGTCTGCCTAAGTTGTGTGGAGGGCTTCTTTCTTTTCACCCTTTATCCATACATTTCTTTTTCATTCTTCAACCCTTTCAATGTTTACCAAGACGTCATCATTACCACCATGTTGTGATTGTTCCGGTGATAACTCATGTCTTGATCCACATTATACCCTTATTCTCATTCACCTCCAATTATACTTAAGGACTTCTAATCTGACTATGGAATGTCCATAGGTAGATTCCTCCGGTTCTAGTTGGATCATAGGACTTATACCTAACCTTAATCATCTTATGACTTCATCGACTTCATGAGTTAATTAGTTGTTAGTATAGTGATAGAAACCATAAAACCATTGAAAACACTCAAAGTGTTTGATAGAAATCAAGACGTTTTTAACACTTTGAGAGTTTTACTTTTCTAAAATACTCCCCCTACACATGTGCATCGAGATTCGAAATTGTTTTGCACATGCGGGTAGAAGTTTTGCACTTTGAGTCTTAAAGATCACATTCTTTTGTATCACATTTTAATCACATTTTCTTCCCTTATCGAAAATAATAAATCTTTTAGTATTTTGGATACCAATTGATTAAAATTTGTGACATGAAAAGTTTCATGGGTAGAAAAATGATATTATAGATTCGCATGAATTATTGGAACATTTTCTGATTGCTCCACTTCAACAGTCTATGTGGGATACCATATTATGAAAAATTTGACACCACGAGATAAATTTTTTTATGACACCACAAATATGTTGAAGATGGAATTTTAGATGCCTTGGTTTTACCACACAATGTAAGATGACTAGTATGCTAAACCGTTCATCAGTGGACGTTATCCGAAGATCAACGCGAGAGTATGTAAAGATACCCAAGTGCTTAGTGGTGCTAGAGAAATGAGCACACAATTTTGAAATGACATTTATAAGGTCTTGAAAAATTATGCTCAATCTCAACGTGAGTTTGACACTGAAGTACCACTTTTGAAATCCACTGAATGTTTTGGATACATAAAATTTGACTTTTATGAGATGTATCCAACAACATTAAAAGGCTTTTGGTTTTAAAAGCTCCCTCTCAAAAATTGATACACATAAATATGACATTTCTGAGTACCATAATTTTAAGAAATTATCTGAGGAAGGGAGTGTTGAACACACAATTTGAAGGATACTACAAATAATATACCATATAAGATACCACAAATTGTTAAATATTATGAAAAGAATTTGACATTAAAAGCTCTTTTTGAAAAATATGTTCAACGATTTTGAAACCACATGATAGAAGTCTTCTCTTCTATTTTATAGTAAGTGCACTTACGCGTACACTCCCTTGTGACATTTGGGTCCGGGCTGCAATCTGAAGTGATTACAAACCATTGTCATGAGCTCAAAACTTTGAATGTTTTGTTTAAAAGCTCAAGACCGAGAAGATTGACCTTCTCGTTGACAGGATAATTTATCTGTAAAGATACACTTTCCTTACATTAAAATCCAAGTTATGCACTGAAATGTACATAAGTCATTGAGAAAATAGAATTGACATGTTTTAAAACGTTTGAACTCTTTCTCGAACTTCATTTATACACCCATTTCAATGTTAATCGACATTTCTAGGTACGTAAATATTATCGATTCAAAGAGACATATCGAGAAGATTCTTTTTGGTATTTTTAAAAATTTTCTGATTTTGTATTTTCTTTTTGAAATTTTCTAATTATATATTTGGTTTTCTTGGTTTTATGTTTTTATATTTTCTTTTTCAAAAATATTTACAAGTCGATGTTTGATATTTATCAAGCAGATTCATTTGACAGAACCTCCAGTTCTGCTAGAGTCAAACATCTCATACCAAGTCATATGACGAGATACTTAAACCTATCTTCCGACAGAGCTTTAGTAAACATGTCAACTAGCTGGTATTCAGTTTCGACAAAGAATAATTCAACAATACCCCTTTCAACCTGTTCCTTGATAAAGTGATATCGGACATCAATGTGCTTGGTGCGGGAGTTCTGAACCGGATTGCACGAGATGGCTATGGCTGCCTTTGAGTCACAATACATGGGTATTTTATCAAAGTGGAAGCCATAATTTGTGAGTTGCGTTCTCATCCAGAGGACTTGAGCACAACACGCAGATAAAGACACATACTCGGCTTCAGCTCTAGACATAAAAGTGCAGTCCTGTTTTTTGGATGACCAACTTATGAGCTTATCACCACCTAGAAATTGTATACCACCAAAAGTGATTTTGTGTGTATTGAGACAACTTGCGTGGTCAGAGTCTGAAAAAGCAGTTAGATTAAAACTAGTGTCCTTCGGATACCAAAGTCCCATGTGAATGGTATTCTTGAGGTATCAAAAGATCCGTTTAACCTCCTTGAGGTGTTTCTCTGTTGGTCTCGCTTGATAACGGGCACAATAAAATGTTGCATGTACAATATCCGGTCTACTTGCTGTTAAGTACATGAGTGACCCGGCTATGCTATGATATTTCGTTTGGTCTACGAGAATTTCACTCAAGTCAGCATCGAGGGGTTTAGTAGCCATTGGTGTACCAATGTTATCACATGAGGTTATACTATGTTTTTTAAGTATCTCTTGAGCATACTTAGCTTGGTTTATAAAGATACCACGTGGGAATTGGTGGATCTGAATTCCTAGAAAGAATTTCAGCTCCCCCATCATTGACATTTCAAACTCCTCGTGCATTAACTTTTTAAATCTTTTTGAAAGTTTTGTGTTTGTAGACCCGAAAATGATATTATCAACATAAATTTGCACAAGCAATATGTCATCCTCGTGTTTAGTTATGAACATAGATGGATCAATAGAACCTTTAGAAAAACCTTTGGATACCAGGAAGTTGGAGAGTTCATCGTACCACGCTCTTGGAGCTTGCGTGAGTCCATACAATGCCTTCTTAAGATGATAGACTTTGTTAGGATGATGTGGAGCTACGAACCTATCTGGTTGATTGATATACACTTCTTCCTTCAGAGGTCCATTAAGAAAAGCTGTCTTGACATCCATCTGATAGAGAGGAAATGATTTGTAGGCAGCATACGCAATGAATATCTTGACTGCTTCCAACCAAGCTACTGGTGCAAATGACTCTTCGAAATCTATTCCTTTCGCTTGACTGTATCCCTTAGCGACAAGACGTGCTTTGTTACGGATTAAGTGTTCTCTTCATCACGTTTGTTTTTCCGAATCCATTTCATGTTGATGACATTTTTGCATAATGGTTTGTCGACTAATTCCCAAACTTCTAGTCGTTCAAACCGATGAAGTTATTCCTGCATCGCTTCAATCCAAGCGTGACCAGCCATGGATTCTTTGATGTTCTTTGGTTCGGTCCGAATCACGGTGAGTGCGAACATACACATTTCGTCATCAGTATCTAGCTGTTGTCTTGTTCTAACCGGTTGAGAAGGATTTCCAATAACTTGTTCTAATGGATGGTCGTTTGTCCAATGGTATTCTGAAGGATGTCGTTGATAGAATGTATGCATGTTTGACGGATCAACATGTTGAGAAGATGACTCCCCCACTTCATGTATTGGTGTACTGAAAATGTTGATAAATTCGTCTTCGTCAATCATTACATTTTCTGCTTGATTGATGTTCTCAGTAGCAATGACAGTAGGTGCTTGAGTGGTAGGTTCAGGTGTTGTTTGAATATCCAATTGAGTTGTATCTGCATCAACGGTTGTTGAAGTAGATGGAGTTTTGTTTGGTTAATGACGCTTATCGTGTCACACCCCGCCAAGGCGGAAACACGAGGCGCGACGAGAGAGGGAATCATCACAACACATTGGCGTCTATATAGAGAAACTAAATCATGCAAATAATACAAGGTATAAACACGTAGTTTCATGAAAATACCCAAACACATCAACAAAATCCAAAAGGCGGCTGACATTGAAATGAAGGCAATTCATGTCAACGTCATGACATGCAAACACTTATATATCCTAACAAAGCAAAACAAATAACATTCATCATTCAAAACAAATAACAAAATCTAGATAACTAAACTTCGCCAGTTGCCTACGGTCCATCTAGCCACTTTTCCTAACTTTAACCTCATCATGCTGAATACCTAGAAATGATGCTTATACATCAACCAACGGTTGGTGAGAAACATAGGTTTTCAGACACACATATCCAATCAATTTCAAAAATAATTTATCCAATTACTGTGATTATAAAACAATACATTTGCATGGCAATTATGCTAACTAACATACAAGCTAATGTGCAATTCAATCCAATCAATCACTCAGACACCAAGCAGACGACCTTAATCGCTCTCGGATCATACCAAAGTCTCTGTGGTTTCCCCCTAGCCCAGGCCATGGATACCCGCAAGTAACCCTCCTGACTAGGCCACAGTACCTTCCACTAAACAGACCATGGATACCCGCAAGTAACCCTCCTAAATTAGTCTACAGTACCTTTCACTAAATAGGCCATAGATACCCGCAAGTAACCCTCCTGACTTAGTCCACACATCAATATCACATCACATAACATGTAGCACATAAAGCATATCAGTCACATAATAGTCCATGCATTTACACTAACACTTAATCACAGAAATTTAAAACTCATTTCAACACTTGCATCATTTCCATCCCAAGATTAAAACGCAATAAAAAGTGGGACTATGTAACTCACCTGAATGGTCAACACGCAGCTTCCAATTCCTATCACGCAACTATACAACTAAATAAACACGGTTACATGCGACCAATAAAATCTCTAGTCCATGTAACACACATATGATGGATGTCTAAGGGTTTGATTAACCATCATGGGTCACCCCGACACCATGCCCAACCTTAACCACCTCATTAACACATTACACTAGTTAACTACAATTTATTCAGAAATGCAGAATTTTAGTGTATCTTTACTAACTTAGAAACCGTACTTGCTGACCTTCATAAATTATACCAAAAATCATCTAAGTTCATTTATGAGTTTACTAACTACTTTGTGGTTCCCAAGTTCTCATTACATATGCAACTACCCCAAATAAAATCCAACTTCAAAACTGTTCCAATTCGGATCTGATTGCACACTAAAATGTATGGCCCTAATTACCATACTTAGACACATAATCAGAAACTATCCTTCTAGGATTTCTTTATATACATATTAAACCTAATCCCTGTAGATTGGCTATCTCTAATTCCACTTTTAAGTTAGGGTTTTACCCTCCTAAACATGACCTAATACTGACCCGTATTTACTGTTTTGACAACTTTTCTTGTAACAAACATTTAACCAACTTCGAGAACTCAAAATCATTCGAGCCTGGACTTTTTAAAAAATAGACTCTTTGAACTACAATTTAGGCTCTTGAATCATATCAAAACACGTTTCTAACATCTAGATATCATCAGTTGAACACAGACCTAAAATCTGCTCAACTCTAAATCATGTTCTAACGCAAACCCTAACATGCAACATGCATGATCATAACCCTAAACTAACCCTAATCATCATACCATCATTAAAGTTCATATATAATCTGTATTTTATGTAAACCCTAGATCCATCATAAGTCTTGTTACATGATTGCATAATTCTAACTAAGTTAAGCATACTTACCTCTTGATTTCTTGATCCTAACACCGATTCTTGGTTACTTCTTGATCAAGATTCTTGGTTCCTTGTTCTTAGGGAGGGAGAAGTCGACACCTAGGGTTTTGGGGCTGATTGAGTCATGGTTTTTGATATATAGGCTAAGGGATAACCTATCTAATTAACTAGCATCCTAATCCTACTAAAACTCCTCTAGATAAGGCCTAAAATCCTTTTTCTTTTCTTTTTCCTTTCTTAGGCCTTCACTATTTTATTATTATTTTTATTTAATTATTAATTAACTAATTCCTTTTTCATTAAATTTCTACAAAAATCTAAGCTAATTTGGGTAAACCTTTTTACATAAACGCAACTTACTAAACTTTCTAAAAATAACTTTTCATTTCACATTTCACTTTCTATATTTAAAAAGTTTGCTACAAACTTCCATATTTCACTCACTTAACTTATTTCCATCATAATAGATTTCCCATAAACGCTTAACACAAAATCATCCAACTATTGACGTAGCATTGCATGCAAAACGCCATTCCTTTCCATTATCACTATACGTGAACAAATGGAATACATCACCAAACACAAACGCACTCAAAATGAGATGATCATACACCTCAAAATAATATCATGCACCTATTCAAACTACTTAGCACACATAAATTACACATAGCACACCAAGAAATCACACAAAATGAACTCTTAGCCATTTCTAAAGGTATCACTAACCTGATTAAATCAAGGATGTTACAGTATCCCCTCCTTGAGGAAATCTCGTCCCGAGATTTAACTAGCAGGCTCAACAACTCGGTCCATGAACAACTATGGATACTTAATCCTCATCTGGTCTTCGTGTTCCCAAGTAAACTCAAGACCACGTTTTGAACTCCATCTAACTTTCACTAGTGCTATTTTCTTACGTTTTAAATTCTTAATTTCTCGATCCATAATCTTTACAGGTTCCTCGACTAAACAAAGTGTCTTGTCGACCTTGTTTTCATTCAATGTCACATGCAAATTAGCATCCGCCAAACACTTTTTTAGATTTGACACATAAAGGTGTCATGCACACTACTCAACTCCTCAGGTAACCTCAACCTATAAGCTACAAGGCCAATCCTTTCAAGGATCTCAAACGGTCCTACATATCTCGGTGCTAACTCACCCTTATTTCTAAAACGCACTACGCCCTTCTAAGGCGTCATCTTTAACAATACACGATCTCCCACCTCAAACTCTAACGGCCTACGCCTATAATCAACATAGCTCTTTTGACAATCTCTCGCCGTTTTAGGCTTTTCCTTTACCAACACTACCTTATCAGTCGTTTCTTGTACTAACTCAAGTCCAGTCAAACTACTCTCCAATCTCTGCCCATAGAACAGGCGACCTACATTTCCTTCCATACAAAGCTTCAAACAGAGCACACCGAACGCTCAAATGATCGTTTATCCCCACGAAGGGTGTGTGTGGACCCTTGGACCTGGTTGGAATGGTAAATCGATACAATCCGATAGATTTGAGTTTGAAGGGAGAGAATTGAATTTGAAGTGTGTGGAAAAGTCAAATTAGGACAATAACGAATCTAAAACGTTTAAGAAAAACCTTGAAATTATGAAATAAAACTAGAAAAGAATAAGAGGGCAAGAATCTTCCGAACAAAAAGGAGGGGGGGGAAAGACCTAAATTCTTTAAAAATAAACCTACGAAGAAATTTTTGCTTCTCTAAACTACCTCTGGGATATAATAACGATGAATGAAAAGGGACTAGAAACGAAAGAAAACGGAGTTGTTTGTGACCCAAAAACGAGTTACAAAACAAAATCCCGTACCGGACACGTTCTCTTTAAAAGATGACAATTGTTAAATAATGACCCTTTCGAAAAAATTTTATATTTTTCCTACAATAATTAGTATGACAAAATTAATTTTCTAAAAAAAGCAAAAATATTTTTTTTTTATATTTTTCTGTATTTTTTATGAACATTAAATAAACTTTTATTCTATATTAAATTTATAAAAAATTATTATAATTTATCAAAAAATTCTGTGAAAAAATTTACAAAAAATACTAGTAATTTTAAATGGGACTATCGAAACATAGGAAGAAACAAAAGAGCAAAGAAATAAGCCCCGAATAAGCTTATTTCAGCTTATAAGCTTTTAACCCAAAACGCCCTTAAATACCAAACGCCTTGGGTCTTTAACGAAAAAGACCCAAGGGCGCAGTGGTAGAGTGTGTGTGTAAAAGGGATTGTATCGCTTGGTCCCGGGTTCGAGTCTTGCTCACCCGGGCCAAGTGTCTTTCCCTTTTTTTTTTTTTTTCGAAAACTCAAAGAAGCAAAGTTGTTAAGCTCGTGGGGGCTTCTTAACAACTTTGATCTTATAAACTTTTTTCTGAAAAGCACTAAATAAGCTTAAAAATAAGCTTATACTTGTCAGAATGGCTTATTTGGGCTTAAAGGCTAAACAAGCTAAGTCTTGGGACATGTGTGTCGTTTTAAGCTAAGACTTGGCCTAAAATAAGCAAAAGGGGGCTAAACTAATCTAAATAAGCCATAAAAAGTTAAAAGCTTAAACTAGATAAGCTGTAAAGAGCTTATGATGACAGAAAAAGCTAAACAAAGCTTAAAGGGCAAAAACACTAAAGTGGGCATTCAAATAAGCTAGCAAAAGGGAAATAAGCAAACTAACTATCTAACTTAACCTAAAAAGCTATTGAGAGCTAAAATCAGCTTAAATGCATAAGCTAAATAAGCCTAAAGTAAAATAAGCTGTCCCTACAACTAAGTTATGCTAAAACAGTCAAAAGGCAAGTTTTGGCTTAAAAATAAGCCAACAAATAAGCTTCCTAAGGTCTGAAAATCAAGAGGCTTATACAAGAGCTTATTGGCTCTTGAAATAAGCCAATAACTTGGGCTTAAATGCTCTTAATGGCTGAGAAAAATAAGCCTAAAGTCTCCCCTTTGCACCAGGGGAGCTTTAAGGCAAATCTCAAGGGCTTATTTGACAGCTTATTTTAAGCTGTCAAATAAGCTCTAAACACACAAATAAGCTCAAACAGATTGAGTGTTCTAGCTAAACAGCTTGTGCACCAATTTTCAACTTTTAAAAATCATTTTTACTTGCTTATTTTTGATGGTGAAAAAGGTCTTTGGGTTTTTTAAAAACTGTGACCAAAAAAAGCTTGGGTGTTTTGACTTAGCAAGTCAAAAGGCAAAGAAAGTTTGACAGCTCCTTAACACACTCAAAACAAACTCTTTTTGACACTTAAACAAAAATCTACAAGTGCTTAACTAAATAAGCACTTGTGGTGTTGTTAAAAATCTAACAGTTTCAAGGAGGGCTTATAAACCTTTGAAAAACAATTTTCCAACTAAAAAACTTTTAAAAACAGCTTTAAACTAGCTTAAAACTTAAGCTTAATCAAACCAATTTACCTCAACCCATGTTTAAACCTTTTTGACCCGTTTTTAAGGCTTATGCCAAACACCCCTTTACTTTAAAACTGTCAAACCAAAGTGACTTTAAAATCTATTTTAACACTAAAATTATTAAAACCTTTTATCTACTCTTACTAATATTACACTAATTAAGCTATTTTGACCCTAAAACTTGCAGCTTATTAATGGAAATAAGCCACTTTCTCACCTAGCTTATTACACTAGCTTTGGCAGTTTTAACTAAACTAACATAGATATGATATGAAAAACATTCTAAACATTCTTAAACATAATTTATCACTAATAAGCACATTAAGCTAGGAAATAAGCTAAATTAGCTTATTGCTACAGTAAATAAGCAAAGTTTGAAGATTAAGTACCTTTGATCCTTTCCACAAAAAGGATCCCTTGAGACCTAAATAAGCTCTAAACCCTACCCTTGGCTTATAAATAAGCCAAAACTAAGCTGAAAAACCCAATAAGCCTTCCATGTTAGCTTATTTACCCTTTTCTTGTGAGTTTTCCCTGAAAATTTGGTGAAAATGTTTTACAAGACAGCTTATATGGTAGCTTAAGTGGAGGTTTAAAAGATTTTAAAAGCTTTAAACACTTAAGAACACAAGTAGAGCAAATTTAGCTAAATTTCATTAAAATCAAAGTACTAATACATAAAAAACTTTTAACTTCAAACAAACACTGAGAATTACTTTAAAACTATATTAAGAAAAACTACTTAAGAACTAACTAACTTGCCACAATGGCTTTACAAAGCTATTTATAGAAAAACGGCTAGGGCTTCCTTTCTTCTCTTTTCTTCACTTGTGTTTCTTTTAACACACATAAAAGGGGTGTGTTTGTTGTGAGAGTGGTTCACAGCCTCCATCTTGGCCATTGATCATTCTTGATACTTGTTCAAGTCATCTTGGACGTCGAAATGAGCTTAGGGGGTTGTGAGATTGCCAACATGGCACAGGATTGCCAACTTGGCACATTTGTAGCTGGGAAAGGTAGTGGAGGGGGGGAAATTGATTACCCATGGTGGTGGTGGTAATCTACAGGGTAAAAACGGGGTTTTAGACCCGTGATTGTGTTTGGAGGGAAAAAGTGAGCGGGAAAGTCTGTTTTAAGTTATAACAGGGTGGAGGTTTGGTAATTTGGCAAGTTTGGCCCTCCATGGTTATTTGTTTCTTTGCACGCATGGTCCTTGTGGTTATATAACTTTGGGGACTTGGCAAAACAAGTCCCCAAGAGTTATATAACTCTTTGCACCCCACGTCCTTGGGTGGTACAAGTATGGGGACTTGGCAGAACTGCCCCCCCACTTGTTACTTTGCTCAATTGGCAAATTGGCCCTTCTCTTTTCTTTTCCTCTTTTCTTCTTCACATATAAGTTTAGGGGTTTGGCAATTTTAGTCCCTAAACTTATATTTTTTTACTTTGGCCTCGGGGTTGACTTGGGTTGACTTTGACTTTGACCAGTTGACTTTTCTGTTGACTTTTTGACTTGATTGACTTTTTGGCTTCGATTTGGCTTTGTCTTTCACAGTCTTTTCCATTCCGAGTCCGGTTTTGTCGTTTTGGCTTTGTTTTTCGTCCTTTTCTTAGTTATCCGTTCCTGCACAATACAATTAGCAAAACAAGCGTATATTTGGCATTTTAAGTCCGTTTTTTGTTATTTTAGCTCGTTTTTAAAGGTAAAAGGTATGTGTAATTAAGCACATACCAAAATCCATCTAAGCTTTACAAATAAGCCTTGTGAGCTCAAATGTTAATAACATAGATAAACCTCGACTCAAAGCTAAAAGAGATTTGGAAACAAAACTTATAAATTGATTTGAGAAAATGAAATTTTTAACCATTCTTTTTATTTTCCATATACTATAATTATTATTTTTTTGCAATAGGAATGTTGTTCTTAGTTCGAACCCCTACTTAGGCCTTTCTCCCAAATAGGATATCGCATCAACAACCGGTGTTCTTAGTTCGAACCCCCACTCCGCTGCTAACGTTTGTGGGTTATCGCGACAACACCTTTTTTCAAAGCCTAGAATCCAACGTCCCTTTAGTTGCAATCATACCTAGGCCTCGCTTTCTCCCTAGTGATGAATGCCTACGAACCTTGATTCCACGTACATAGTTTTAATCCTTAGTTGCGACCCCATCCGAGTCTTTCTCTCAACATGGATACGCCAACGATTAAAACTATATATAGCTTTTATTATTCTATTTTTGCGAATGCTTCATTGGCACGAAAAATAATGCTTTTGCATTAGAAATGCTTCATTGGCATTCTTTTTATAATTATATTTTTGATGAATGGAAAAATTTCACTTTAGAAAATCAACTTATAAATTTGAAACCAAAAATCTTACTTACATATTAAAATGAATTCTTTTTCAAAATGTAAGACTTTTTCTAAAGACATTGGTTGACTTAGTTAAATTAAAAAGTCACGTATGATTTGGTGTGTGAAGAGCTTTGTGCAGTTTAAAAAAGACACCAAATCATTCATATAAAGCTTTAGGTTTTACAAATAAACCTTGCTTAAACCAAATACACTTATATTTAACTACTACATCTCTTGTTCTTTAACATTTTTAAAATCCAAAGCAATAGGTATTTGTTGAAAGCTTTAGCCCTACAAAAGGTAGGTTTTAAAGAACTAGCTAGGGCATTTTCACCCGGTCAAGTCAAAATTAACTCCTATTTCTCACCAACGGACTACCAAAAAGTGGTGTTTTTTCCAAACTAAGCTTCTTTTGAGCTTTTCTTGTAAGCAAAAATTTAAAATTTTTCACTTTTTTCACAAAAAGGTAATTCAAAAAGGTTCAAACAAGGTTGCGTGAAGTGCAAGTCAATATCGAAGATATCCTTCCCCAAACTAAAATGAAACTTTGTCCTCAAAGTTTAAAAATAAGGGTCAAAAGGAATCTTTAACAAAAATTCTAAGGTCATGCCAAAAGAATAGATGTTAGTTCGATAAAGACAAGGATAAGAGATTTCCCACTTTATGAAGAGAAGATTGGAGACCATCAATGGAAATTGTGGGCATTGCTTTGTCCTTCCACAATATTTGAACCATGAAGCTTCCAAAATCCGGAAAAAAACCTAGACAAAAAATCACAAACAACCAAAACAAGAGATCGGAAAAAGAACAAGCTTCCTCTCATTTTTTACATTGTTAGCTCAAAAATATCTCTAAAACGGCTTAGTTTTTGTTAACCGAGTACAAGCTATACTCGCCCCCGAATTGATTTGTCCTTGGGGAAACAAAGAAAATAGAAAGAAAAGAAAATAAAAGGATAAGCATGGGGTGCCTCCCACGAAGCGCTTGTTTATTATAGAGTCCCCTTCGCTTGACTCTTTCCCCAAACTAGGTCATTATGGAGGATAATAGTGAGGGTGAAGAAATTCCAAAAGGTGGAAACCTCCCCAAACTAGGAATGAAAGATATACCTTAGCATTTTTGATTCCGGGTTCAAAAAACTTTTTAGAAAAGAGTTTCAAGAGAGAAAATGTGAACCCAGAAAATGCTTTGGTAACATGAAAGTTCATTAAGGGTGGGTGGAGTGGGTCAAAAACATCAAGAGTCAAAAGAGCTTTAGATGGTGCTAACTCTTTTGAACTCTTGTCCTTAAAAGCATCCTTTTCAAAATGAGAAATCCCCGGGTCAAATACCTTTCCCTGAATGTTCACAGGGAATATTATATCCACGAGGCTAAAATCCTCATAAAACACATAATCACTCCCGACATAAGAGGTAGTCTCAAAATGATTAAGTATTTCAATGTCGGGATGAAAAACTTGTAACTCTTTCTTTTTCTCAGGTTCAACTTTTGTTTCAAAATCCTCTTTTGTTTTTCTTTCAAAAGATTCAACCTTTTTATCATTCATTTGAAAGAAATTCTCATCTTCAAGTAATTTTCAAAGGAAATATTTTATCACATCCTCATCATTAAATTTCATCATTTAAGTTCATGGTTTATAGTGTCATCAATGTTTTAAAAACTCGTCCTATTTCTTCATCTAGATTATCTTTTCACTTCCTTCAAAAGGATAGAAAGAACCAGAAGAAGTAGGAAAATCACACTCTTTTCAATTTTGGTCTCTCTTGGGATTGGAATAAGATCTTCTTTGTCTAATTCTTTGTTTTGGAATAAAGGTTAAGATCATATCCCCCATTTTGGAAGAGGATCCTCAAGGATTATTGTTAGAAAGATAGTGAAATTGCACTTATGGAAGCTTTTTTTAGGTGGATATAATATAGTTCATAACTCTTCCTTGGTTAAAACAAGCCTTTCTTCTAGCAACTGGGTCAGATATACCCTTAACTTCTTACTTTTGTCTAATAATATCTAACACACAAAGAGATCTCACTAAACTCTTCAACAATAGTGGATGTAGGAGAATCATCATTACTCTTAGGTTCACAAAATCTTTGACCCGGTAAATCTTAGATGTCCAGCATATGGATGGGGGGGACTCTTTGTCTTTGCTCCAATTCCGGTTTAAAAAACTATTCTTTCCATCCCATTTCTTCACCCCCTTATCACTAGCTCTTCCCCATGGACATCAATTAAGACCCGTGCGGTCCTTAAGAAAGGCCTACCAAGTATCAAAGGTACTCGGTAATTACACTCAAAGTCTACTACAACAAAATCGGCCGGGAAATTAAATCCCCCCACGGGTCCAGACATATCTAGCAATTCCTTTAGGAACACTAGAGGTGATCTTTAGATAGTCTAAGGTCATCTGGACGCGTGATCTCCGCAAAGCAGGATGGCCGAAATTTTGTGTATACGGAGAATGGCATAAGGTTGATACTAGCACCTAGGTCGGCTAAGGCTTTGCATTTAAGCTCACTAAAATTACACGGGATGAGAAACTGTCCGGGATCCCCAAGCTTTTCGGGAAGCTTTTTGAGAATGATTGCCGAGCAAGTTTCACTCACCGGTGTATTAGCCATCTCATTAACTTTTCTTTGTTTGACAACAGCACGTCCTCCGCTCCTCTCTCCCCATCGTGCCAGCCGCGAGCGCCTCCGCCCATAGGCTTAGATCCAAAGCATCTGCCAAAAAGTAGTACTGTCCACTCTGAATCTTTTTGAACATTTCCCAAAACTTTTGGATTTGCACTTTATCATTTTCACCTTTCTTTTCATGCTCTACCCTAGAAGGATATGGAAGTTTGGTCTCTTTAGAGGTTCATTTTGTATGGTGGAGAATTATCAATTGAGCAGAAGATAGGCTCAGGAGATAATTGGATATGCCAACCGGCTTAACACGCTATCATGAGGATTTTTCTTGGATAACCGTGAAGTTGGATGTCTTTGGTATCTCGGTAGCACCCTAATCCTTGGTCACCTCGGTTTCCCTTCTCAGTCAAAGGTTCATTTAACTTCATAGAGAAGGTGGAGAATTTGGTGGCTACCGGGTTATGATAAGTCCTGCTTCGAGTCAGTAATGGCGCTCTAGCTTCACTCCTTGGGTTTGTAGATGGTATTACTGGGTTAAAGTTCTCCTGAACTGAGCATTGTTTTTTCCTCTCATTCTTGATTTGTTGAACATGTTAAGCATCATATTATGAAATATTTCTTTGCTCATTTTGAAAATCTTGTTGCTCACTTTTCGGTAATCATTACAATTTCTTTTGCAGAAATTGAGGTCAATACTGTAGCATCATTCCGGCTTTTGTGTAAGCAACTCAAACACTTGTGTAAGCAACTGGATAGATGGTGTACTCAAGGAACTTGATAGACTGGGCTTGTTGTGTTAAAGCAACCAGAGTTTGATCCCTCATAGGTTAAACGTGATTGGTTTGCATTACATTTCTATTTCCCAAATTTTTACACTTGGTTTCCCCATTGTAACCATTTGGGTAGAGTCTAGAGGCTTGTGGATTGGGTTGATTAAAGAATTGGTGGGCTAATTTGGTTTGCTCACATAGTTAGGAGCACGGTACCCGAAATTTCCATTTGATAGAAAATTACAAACGATCGCACAGGTTATGTTGGAAATTGTTGGAAATTATTCATGATTCATCGGGTACTCACTAACCTCTCTAGTATTGGGCACACATTAAAAACTATGATTGTTACCACCAATTGTAGGTACCACCTTTTCCTCTAACTGCTTTGCCAGGGTGAGGAGTAGTAACAACTAAAGCTTTCATTTCATTCATCATTTTGTTCATCTTATAGTCATCTTATCTTACGAGAGGAAGGCTATTGTTGATTATCGAAAGAATTATTGCGTAAGATGAAGAATTAGAAGAGGAGCGTCCGTTAACTCTACTCTTGTATCATTAGCATACGACTTCTAGAATAACGAAACTTTTGACTTGCTTTCAATAATCGTAAACCTTCTTGAGGCATTGTTAAGGAAATTTGACCACCTGCTGCAGAATCTAAGGCATCTCTGATCGTTTAGTTTTTGAATTCTTAGAGTTGTAAAATAGTACTCGAGGTTGGTAGTTTTCGAACAAAGCCATGGTGGATGGACTCAGTTAACGAAGGAGTACTTTAAAACGTTCCCTATGCTTCAATTATAGGCTAGTTTGGTTTTTGGTAAAAAAGGTAATGAATCTCCATTCCGATAGTAAGTGGTTTTTGAAGGTGGATAAGTATTGGGTTATGAATTTTTGAAACTAAGGTAGTTCACCATGTGAGAATTGATTCTAGGAGGTTCCTTGTCTAACCGCAATTTCGGGCTTCACCGTCTTGAGAAATAGGGGGAAAAAGCAAAAGCTTTACCGAAGTATGTTCTGGAACTTCTGGAGAGTCATCTAAACGTTTGAAGTGACTTTGTTAAAAAATCGAAGGTTGATTGTGGGGTATCTTGTACTACCCGTAAACTTATTTTCTTTGCAACAAGATTGATAGAATGGTTGCTTAAGCTTCGAATTATTAGCATTCGATCGGTGGAACGCAACTATGATTCTTCATACCCCTCGCATGGGTTGCTTGTAACATCAATTGGGCCATTGTTCGAATTGTCGGCCATTGGCTAATCGGATCTCACTAATGGGAGGGATTGACTTCCTTGTCGGTGTCGAGATCGTCAGATATATTACGTTGCTTGGAATTGTGGTATTCCAATAAGAGGTGCGAACTTGTGCGCATTGCGACTGATGAAAATAAGAAGTAGAAATTTGAGGTTAAGAAGATGTATTTTTGGGGAAGAATTTATTTTTTTAGTTTTGATTAAGATTGAAAACAAAAATATTTTTGGTAATCGTTTAATAAAAGCTTCTCATAAGTACTCTTAGAGTACGCATCAAGTGAAGTCGGAAAGCTTAGCGAGCCGTCAATGACTACTTAGAGATTAGCTTTCACTTCCTTAAATCTCACATCTATAGTTTGTAACTTAAAGGTCCGTCGTACCTCGCAAGTATTTCTTCGATTTGTTTTGTAATGTTTATTGGATATGGGTTTAAGATGGTCAGTCTAGTTTCCTAATATGTCTATTATATATATTTTTTTTAATCTCGATAAAGGAATCGAATTAATGAACTATTTATATTTTTATACAAAAATTGCTAAATTTACTTCCTAATGAAGGGGATCTTCGAAACTATACTTCAACGAATTTTCTTCATAGCTCAATCGTTCACGACTCCCAGGCAAACAGGCGCCAAAATTTGAGAATGTGTAGAAAAGCAAAATCCAAATTTTAAACTTTACTTTTTTATGTATTTATCCTCGTATGAATTTATCACTAAAATATTTTTCAAAAGTAGAAATATAAGGTTAAAAAATTCTCATTAAAGAAAACACAATTTGTATATTTTTTATCCCGGGTAAGTACTTCTTTCTCGGGTCGTGTTCCCACATCGAAATTGGAATTGAGAATTTAGATAATTCGGATTCGAGTTAAGAATGATAAAGGATTTTTGAACTTTGATTATACTACAAATGTACATATGCATGAATTTTATAAAAAAAACAATTATTAACTATCTTGAAATTTAAATGCACAAATAACGTAAAAATGCTGAGCTAAAACTGATATTTAAAATCTATGGCACATCTTTTAACAAATTTTATACCAAAAAATCACAAATTTAAATGAAAATTTAGGATAAAAGGAATTGGAACTTTTCTATTTTATTTTTGTATTTCTTTTTGAATTTTTTTATGAAAAAGTAATTTAACTAAATTCTATTTTTATATCCTAGATAAATATCATTATTTCTACTGTTATAAATAAAGAAAGATGAATTTTAAATTGCTTAAAATCGAGTGCAGAAATAATAATTTGCACAATAAAGCCCCTAACTTATAATGAATCTAATTGAAACCCTCCTATATTTGTATTTTATTAAAACTTATAGAACCCTATTTTAATAAAAGACTAATTTACTTAAAAATATAAAAATCTATTTTATACAACTCTAAAACGACGCTGAGCTAGAATTGAATGACAAGGGAAAGTAAATAGGAGTAGCTGGCCAATAAATAATAGAAATATTTTCATCTACAATGAAACGGGTAAACTACACTATGATAGAAATTGTCAAAACTCAATCCTACTCGATTCTGAGCTTATTTTTGTATATTAAAAAGTGCTTTGTCAGAAACATACTCACAAAAACTACTCCTCAAACTTGTAACTCTCTAGCTTATTCTAATCCAACTTTAACAAAGCACTTTGACACTTTTTAGTAACTCCAAATATATAAGCTAAAAAATATTCTAATCAACTTTAACAAAGGCACTTTGCACTTTTAACAACTATATAAGCTAAAAAATAAGCATCTTTCTAACTGTTACAGAAGCTTTTTAGAATTTGGCTTATAACTAGCTTATTACTTGATGAAATTTGAAACTAGAAGATGCTAATTGATGCTTAAAATGTGTATTAAATGTATTTAAACTAAAATTACCTTAGTATTAACAGATTTAGCAAGAAAATTGAAATTTAAAAGTGCAAGGTTTTTATGAAACTGTTTTTGAGCTTTTTCAAATAAGCTAAAAAGCTTATTTTTGAACCTTAAGTGCTGAAAATTTGACAATTAGCTACCCTAACTACCTTTATTCAACCTAGATAAAAGGATTTCCAAAGTTTCTCATGGAAATGAAAAATTCAAAGAGTGAAATGGCCAAAACTAAACTGATATGTAATGTATTGCTGATGCAATTGGTATTTTAACTAATGCAAGCTAAATTTTGAGTTAAACACTCTTTAAACCTAGTACCTAAGTTCAACTAAACCTGAATCAAACAACTTAGAACTATAGATTGCTTTTAACAACTCTTAATGATAAAACTAATTTTACTAAAACTGTCCTGGTGCAAATGATGAGTTTTTAAACTCTAAGCTTTTAAATTTGACTAACTAACTTTTAAAAGCTAATCTAAACTTAGTGTAGTACCTTAACACAACTAAATGAAAAGCTTTGACATAGAAATGTTGACTTAAAGAGTCAAATTAAGACGTCAAAAGATAGGCTTGTACCAAACACTCCTTTATGATTAGCTGTTAAAACTAAATGAACTCAAAATCTTTTAAAAAACGAATAACAACTGAAACTTTTATCCACTTACACTTATTTGAACCTACTTTAAGTAATTGAACTATTAAATCTTCAGCTTATTAGTGAATTAAAAGCTACTACTCTACTAGCTTTTTACTAACATTATGACAAGAACTTGAAAAAGGTAAAGTCTAAATGAATTTATGCTTAAAACAGATTAACAAACAATTATAACTATAGCTAACTAAACACAATGAAACAGGATATTAAGCTCTATTCACACTAAGTAATATAAAGCACACAATATGTAATAACTATAAATGCTAAAATTGTAACTTATAGAAAATAGAATACCTGTGATTTAGAAGAGTACCTTCACTTAAGCTATCCAAGTGAAGAAGCTTAAGTGTTCCTAATGGCTTCCAAAGCCTCTAAACCTTAAAAAACACAATAAGCCGATTTTGAGCTTATTCCTCCTTGTATCTTCAAATAGAAAAAATACTCAAAAACACCTCAAGTTTATCGATCAATATTATTATTGTAACTTGATTAAAATTGGTGTTAATGATTGCTTAACACAAAATTTGATAGATTTGAGCTTATGAAAAGTATATAGCTAAATGAGCCTTTTTTAGAGCTTATTGATGAAAACGATTTAGAATTGAAAACAAAAGGACAAGGATTGCTGTAAATGAATTTGAATTAATCAATTGAATGGAAGTACAAGATGTAGAGAAAAGCAGTACAAGGAGCTTTAAATTATCGTTATTGCTATAAAGTTTGTAGTAATTGCTTACAATTCGAGTGAAAATACAAAATGAAAATTAAAACGCAATATAACAACATATCTGTAAAAATGATGGACCACTAATCTCCTTATATAGTACGGATTGAGCGAGTAGAAGTGTAAGAATTTGATCATCCACTTGATCGTGGCCCTTGATCATTTTCGAGGTCGATCTTAAGAAGTATTGATGAGGTTGGTGATGGGTGCCATCCAATTTGATCGGGATGCCACGTGGTTTGTTTTGTTGTGGAAGAAGGATTCGTGAAACTACGAATCTATTGTTAAACAAATGATTAATATATAAAACAATGGATATAATTAAATTAAATTGATAATACTAAAAAAACATGTAAATGCGTACCGAAAAACCGAAGGCAACAAAACACATTTTAAACCGCCTTTCATCATCTATCTTAATATGTGTTACCATTCCTTCATTTTCCATTTTCAAATTATGAAAGTATAATGACAATTCAAAAAACGATTCCTGAATTAATTTGCAACGCTTTGTTTTTGCCACCCCATGCTTTTTTGTAGGTAATGTCAATATTGTACTCGAGGTTAATATCGTTTATAATATCCTTTGGCTTATATATCCGACTATAATCTTTTAACTTGGGTGAGATTAAAAATCCTAACAACTTTTTTGTAGCATTTGGTGATTAGGATTTAGTTGAGTTCTTGAACATGTGTGAATGTCGTTAACTTTTCCTAATACCCAATGAGAACCATTTTTAACCTGTTTCGAAACTATTTTCCATTTGCAATCATCATCCTTACAAATAACGTCGTACCTTAATGTGTCTGATTTTCTTGTTTTAAATTCAAAACCTTCATCGAGAGCTTTCTTGCCAATCTCATACATGCAATGAGCTTTGTTATCGAAATCATCCCCCTCTTTCATGATACCATAGCGTTTCCCATTGAGAGTTTCTTGCCTAATGGTTTTCATAGAGTATGTTGGTGCATCGGGTGGGTCAGGCATACAGCTAAATGTATTTTTTTGCCAACTAAAATGCATGTTTTCATCATTTTGATCAATATCACTAATATGTCCTTTTTTGATTTTTTTTGGGTGTTTTAACATCAGCATTGTTTTGCTGGTTTAAATCAATAGGATATGCATCGTTAAGATCGAAATTTAAAGTATTTGAAGAAGAAAGTTTTACCTTTTCAACAACTAGCTTGTACGGGGTAGCAGATTTTGATTTAGAAACTTCATGACAAAAAAATCGACGTCGTTATCATCATCTATGCGGACAACATTTGAACCCATTTGGTAAGAAAAACAAATATCAAACGTTTGGTTGATACTAAACTTCCTCCTAACGTATCCAACTAGCTGATTGTATGTTGTATTTTATTTAGTAGAACTCCATAAACCACGTCTTCACAAACCAAATATACACTCAATTTATTATCTAAGCCACTCATTTTGACTAAAATATATGTATAAATATTTTTTTTTAAATAGTGTTTAACATCTTGTAAATATATATAGCTAAGACTTTGTATATAATGTCTTTAATATTTGCTCTGCCTCGTACCATCTTTATGTGTATTTAATTATATGAAAGAAGTAACACATTAAATACTGGTAGAGAAGCCGTCGGTAGAGCAGCCGTCGGTAGAGCACACTTACTAATATTAAATATGTGCTCTACCAGCATTTAATATTTGCTCTACCTCGTACCATCTTTATGTGTATTTAATAAGATGAAAGAAGTATCACATTAAATACTGGTAGAGCAGCCGTCGGAGAGCAGCCGTCGGTAGAGCAAACTTACTAATATTAAATATGTGCTCTACCAGCATTTAATATTTGCTCTACCTCGTACCATCTTTATGTGTATTTAATAAGATGAAAAAAAGTGTCACATTAAATACTGGTAGAGCAGCCGTCGGTAGAGCAGCCTTCGGTAGAGCACACTTACTATTATTAAATATGTGCTCTACCAGCATTTAATATTTGCTCTACCTCGTACCATCTTTATGTGTATTTAATAAGCTTAAAGAAGTATAACTTTCAACTTGCAAATCAACCTTAAACACCTAAAGTTATTCGTATAACAAAGAATGTCTCTAGACACATATTCAACAACAAGTGATCTAGTTTTTGATGAATGGGTGTATGTTTCTTTAATTTGTTGTCTTTTAGATTTGAATCTTTTTAATTAGTTTAGTAATTAGTTTTGAAATTAGTGTAATTTAACTTTTCTCGTTTAATGTAATTTAACTTTTCTCGTTTTAAATTTTTTTGTTTAATACGCAGGAATTCACATAAAAGTGATGAGATAAGGTTTGAAGTTTTCTGTAAGAGTTGTTTCTTCTTATATCCTTTTATCTTATGTAGGTGGCAAAATACTAGACTTGAGGTCAACAAGGTCAACAAGGTTGTCGTATAAAGAAATGAGTGACCTTTTGTTGGAAAAAATCGAAGAAGATATTTGGAAGTGGTTTTATTGTAAACACAAACGTAGTCTTAAAGAAGGTTTGACTCTTGTTGAAAATGATAAGGACATTGAGAAAATGTTTGAGGTGGCTAGCTATCATGGCACTATTGATTTTTATATTTTGCATACTCCTCAAGTTTACCTAGTTGATTACTATTTAAAAAAACGTGACTGTTAATGATTTTGATGAAGAGGTTACTTCGATATATAGACGTCATGAAAATGCAAAGAAGAATGTTGACACTGTGTAGTTTGAAGAACTTGTTGCATGGGAGAAAGAAGAAGCTGAATCTCCATCTGTCCTAAGATCACCTCACGTTTGGAAGAACTTAAAGGATGTGGGTAATGGCAAAGGTAAGGTGCTCTTGGATGACTTTGAGGCTGTGGGTAATGGCAAAGGTAAGGTGCCCTTGGATGACTTTGAGGCTGTAGGTAATGGCAAAGGTAAGGTTCTCTTGGATGACTTTGAGGCTGTGGGTAATGGCAAAGGTAAGGTGCTCTTGGATGAATTTGAGGCTGTGGGTAATGGCAAAGGTAAGGTTCTTTTGGATGACTTTGAGGATGTTGGTAAGGACAAAGGTAAGCGTGATGGTTACCCGAATGTAGGAGACTCGTCAAGCGTTCATTAACTTATGACTTGTTTTAATTATGTATTAAGTTTAGCTATGTGTTTGTTATGTGTTTGTTATGTATTAAGTTTAGCTATTTGCTTTTGGGTCTAAAGGTTAGACGGCGGTGATCAACCTATGTTTTCATTATGTATTAAGTTTAGCTATGTGTTTGTTATGTTTGACTTATATTCGAATTATGTTTAATGAAAAACAAGTGATGACTATTGTTTATTATGTAAACTTTGATATTTGATAATTTGCCTAATAAGGCCCAAAGCTTAACTAGGTCAAAAACATAATAAGGCCCAACATTAGGTAGAGCATCTATGGGTAGAGCACACTAATTAATGTCATCTTCCAACCACCTAATTTACTTTAATGAAATTTCATCTATAAATTATGATCAACCATACAATTATTTTTAAACAAAATAACAAACTTGTTTATTGTATTAACAAAATTTTACTCTTCACAAACAAATGAATTCACCA